>JAOXJP010267009.1:0-20495 GCA_025762735.1 Platanus orientalis
GAATCACAAGAGACATGAAGAACCACATGTTGAGGTTGTCTCAAGAGGACTGCATTGAAAAAGTCCTAAAAAGGTTCAACATGCAAAATGCCAAACTAGTTAGTACCTTATTGGCGGGACATTTCAAACTCTCTAATGAGCATTCTTCAAAATCCAAGGAGGAGAAAAATTCCATGTCCAAGGTGATATATGCATCAATAGTAAGCAGTTTGATGTATGCTATGGTTAGCACAAGGTCAGACATTGTCCATTCAGTGGGAGTTGTTAATAGGTTTCTAAGCAAGTAAGAAAAGATGTATTGGGAGGCTATGAAGTGGATTTTAAGATACCTAAGAGGAACTTCTAAAACTGCATTGATTTTTGGAGGGTCTAGACTTAACTTATAAGGTTATGTGGATTCGGATTTGTTAGGAGATTCTGACAAACGAAGTATTACAAGGTATGTCTTCACCTTGGGTTCTATAACTATTAGTTGGGTGTCACAGTTGCAGAAGATAGTGACACTTTCAAGTACTGAAGCAGAATATATTGTTGTCACGGAGACAAACAATGAAATAGTTTGGTTGTAGAACTTGATGGAAGAATTGGAAAAGAAGCAGGAGAATAATAGGTTACATAGTGACAGCCAAAGTGCTATTCATCTTACGAAGAATTCAACATTCTATGCAGTGACCAAACACATTGACAGGAGGCATCATTTCATACGTTCGCTTCTAGAGGAAAAGGTGTTGAGGTTGGAAAAGATCTATATGTATGACAATCCTGCAGATATGTTCATTAAGGTAGTTATAATAATGAAACTGGAGCTATGCAAAGCTTCAGTTGGTCTTTAAGTATGAAGATGGTGCAGTTGAGCTGCAAGATATAGGAATCACATCAATGAAAGAATGGTGTTTTCAAACACAGGAAATGCAACAGGATATCAAACTTCAAGTGGGAGATTGTAATGTGTGAAGTTTGATTTGGGTTAGCATCAGATTTTGTCAACCCGAATATGACCTGAATTATAACTCGAATATGAAAAATTTTGGACCCATTTTATGGTTTTATGTACCGGATTGGATTTGCACCGTATCTGCCATGTATTAGGGTTTTTTTGAGATATTTATATTTTTCATTCTAGGGTTGCGTGCGAAGAAGGAGAGATTCCAAAAATTGTAATCGTCTTTGACAAAGGTTTTCAGATAGTGAAAGTTTTCTCTGCGGCTCCGTGGTTCCCCCAAATTGGGGTTTTTCACGTAAATCTTGTGTTGTGCATGATTTTCTTTTTCGTTTTGCTTGTTGATTCTATTGCATCCCATTTTCTTCTAAGTGGGAGAAGGTAAATTGGTCCTAACAATAGATTCACTCTAAACCTTCTTTGGTTAAAAAAAGACGGTTGGGGGGAGGGGGGAGCAAATATAGCTTGATCATTCCCATAGAAAGCATGTAATTGATCAAATAGCTACACTAAACACAGCAATAGCCAAAAATTTCTACCATGTTCATTAAGAGATTACCCATAGATTAGCTATTCAGATGGGACACTTTGCTTGGCACCAATCCTGGTTAAGAGGTTGGGTGGGAAGCAAATATAGCTTGGTTTGATCCTTCCTATATAAACCTAAATGAAGAAGGAACAACTCTCACGAATGTACATTAAGATTCTCCACAAGAGGTTTTTTTTTTTTTTTTTAATACAAAACTACACGCACTTGTAAATATAATATTTGCTGTATAACGTGCTTATCTTGGAGACTTGTAGCTGTATAGAGCCTTGGGGTGATGCTGTTTTCCAAGGTATTATGTAGTCTTTTATTACCATGACAGCTTAAATCATAAGAGATCATGGGTTTCATAAAAGCCTATTATTTTCTCAAAGTAAGTGTAAATAACTTGACTTCAGTATTTCAATTGAAGAAAGCGATAGGGAAGAGTATATAACACATATGCTTCAGCCCCTGGAGAAAGCAACTTGCTAACAACCATGCTACCTAGAAAACCATATATTGGTCATTACTTATCACATTAATGAAGAACAATTAAACTTCTGTAATCATAAACATATTCTATTGCCAGAGTCACCATAATCTATACATTTACGAGGTTAAAGAATAATTATATGAGATAATTACTTCTAATAATATGGGCTGTATCATCCAAGGGCTGCTCATTGCTATTCATTAAAAAGTGTGAAATTCTTTGGATCCATCTTGGGAGATTTGGTAGATCAGAAATTAGCCCAATTGTATGATCCCAATTATCCAACCACATATATTTCTTTTTTGGATGGCTACGAATTCAAGAGCAGTCTTTCTGAAGAAAAATAATATTTAATTTATTAAAATGAACAGAAGTCGAACTACAATGGGGGCATGATGTATTTGAATATTTTGTACGTTATTTTTCTTTGAATAGAATACAATATATTATAGTCTTCGCAAATTAATGTTTAATAAAGTAAATAAAAGCTATTTGCGAATGAAAAGCTTATAATGAGTTTTATTTTAGCTATCACATGCTTATACTATTTTTAGTATGACTTCCCAACTATTTTAGCTAACCCATGCACTTTTGTGTGGGGCCCACATCCCCTGTGAGGGGGCGAACGGTACATCATGGACAGAACATCCTTTCGGTGTGTATATATATATATATATATATATATATATATATATACACACACCATCTATTTGACATTTTTATCTTTGTTTGTAAGAGAATGTTTTCTAGATGGGTTGTCCATATCTCTTTTCCGGAAGACTCCTCCCTTCCTTTCTTCCTAAACAATATGGAAGGATGATGTGTTCAATCCAACTCTAAATCCTTTCTCATGATCTATGGCTCCAATTTTTCAACAATAACATATTCACAATGAGTGTAAATTATTAAAGCGTCTTACATACTATATTGCAATTTACAACAATCAACTTGACAAATGACCACAATAATCCGGGTTCATATGATTTGTTGAATATGGTACATCTAGAAGGTACTTATCTGATTGGATTGAGGTGATTACTAATGCGTGTATGGATGACATATATTCAGTGATTTACGACAAGGTGCCGTAACTTGCTACATTCTGTTACCCTACAAATCTGGATCTTGCAATGCTCATGTCCTAGTTCAGTAGACCATATTGGAGGGGTTTAGCCCATAGTTCAAATGTTTAATGTTCTGTAACAAGGGGTTTGGTAAGCTTCACAGCTCAATTTGATCTTATTTGTTGATAGAAATAGATATGGATTTACTTTTTCCTTTTTTCTAAAAAAAATAAAGAAGTTTTTTTTTTTTGTTTTTTTTTTTTTTTTGAGATGGTATACTCTTTAAAAAGGGATGTTGATTACAAATTTTAGGTATACCAAGAGTGACATTTGAAGGAGAAAAGCTTTTGGAATTTAAGAGCAGTGTAAATAAAGATATCGTTTGTGATGACTTCCCTAATGATGTCTTTTAGCCTGATATTTTTTGAAAAGAAAAAAAAGAAGAAGAAGAAAGCATCAGATAGTGTTATAACTCTAAAACAAAACAACCCACAAAGGAGGTTTGAGAAGTATTATAGTTTAAGAAGTTTATTATTAATAGTACCTTCCTTATTCCCCCTTCCCCTCCTCTCCCCCCCAAAAAAAAAGTACCTTAAAAAAAAAAAAGCAAACCACCTTACCCCAACTATTTGGAGTCAGCTACATGAATTTTGTTCCGTCATTTCGCTCTGTTTAAGGTCATATCTGCCATTAAATTACAAAATGTCATGTCCCTCCTTATTACCTCTACTCAGATCAATTTTGGCATTCCTCTAGTCCTAACACCTTTAGCTTGTATTGTCTCACTCCGCCTCACTAGTGCAGCCATTGGTCTTAGTTGCACATGTCTAAACCATCTCAATCGACTTTCTTTCATTTTATCACCTATTGGTGCTACCCCTAAACTCCCACGAATGAGTTTATTCCTAATTTTATCCTTTCTAATTTTGCTACTCATCCATCTCAACATCCTAATTTCAACCACTCTCATTTTATGTACTTGTTTGTTGGTTGCCCAACATTCTGCTCCATAAAGCATGGCTGGTCTTATAAAGTTTTCCCTTTAATTTTAGTGGTATTCATTTATCACACAATACTTCAAAAGCACCTCTTCACTTCAACCATTCTGCTCTAATTCTATAAGCAATATCATCTATAATATCTCTCTCTTTGTGCATGATTGAACCAAGATAACGAAAATGGTTACTCTAAGGTATATCTTGGTTATCAATTCTAGCTACTCCCTCGTTTCTACTCCTATTCTGCCTAAATTTACATTCCATATATTCTGTTTTAGTTCGGCTTATCCTAAAACTATTTGATTCTAAAACATCCCTCTATAGTTCTAACTTGGCATTTACCCCCTCTCTAGTCTCATCAATCAACACATCATCAGCAAACAGCATACACCATGGCACTTCCTCCTATATACACCTAGTCAGCTCTTCCATAACTAAGGCAAAAAGATATGTACTCAATGCTGACCCTTGATGCAAGCCTACTATGATCACAAACTCACTTATCTCTCCCCCAGTTGTCCTAACACTAGTTATCATTCCATCATACATAACCTTAACTATTTCAAAATATCTACTTGGGACCCCTTTTTATCCAAAACCCACCAAGTGATCTCTCTTTTGTCGACAATCTCAGCAATTAACAATTAGAATCATGAAGGGATAACAGCCTCAGCACGGTGACCTATCAGTACCTAAATAGGTTCCAAAATACTGTTAAGTATAAAAGCACCCAAACAACAGTTAAGGTTGAATAAACCTGCACCCGAAAGTTAGGTAATAATCCAAGGACTTGCTGATGTGCTAACTTGCTGAATTCAGAACTCAGAACTCAGAGCGCCATAAAGACTACAAAGGCTGAAGTATAACACTGCAAATATTTAGAACTAAGAAAAGGAAAGACAGGGACTGAAACAAGAGCTTAATAAGGTGTTTATCAGTGACAAAACAGGGGCCTCTATAGGACTGTAAAAGAGGGCTTACTAAGGCTGCACAAGACACAGATTAGTTAAAGGGAAGCAGAAAATTCATAGGGTTAAAACAGGGACTTGAATTAAATAGCTAGAGGTTGAAAGAACAGAGGGTGACAGTGATTTGTAAATAGGTTCTGAAAGGGATATTTAGGGAGGGCTTTAGAGGATCCAAAACAGAGATTAATAGCATGCTAGAGATAAGGTGATGCAGTATGATGGAGAAGATACCAACAATTGATGGAGAATAATTTTCCAAATCCTTGAATAATTTAAATAATGGATGCGGAAACAAAATAAATCAAGAATTGAATTTTATAACACAAATAACTACGAAAATTTAGAAATCAATAAATAGAGTTAATGAAAAGGAGTTAGAATGAATTAGAAGTGAAATGAAGAAGAAATTACTCGAAAGGGTATTTTTGTAATTTTGGACAAAAATCTAAAAATTTCCAAAATGCCCTCTGACACATCAGAAAATTCTGAAGGTGTTCCAGGGTTCTACACTTAAAATTTCATTAAATTCCAACAATAATTGATGGGTTAAATCACAGAATTTCATAAACTTGAAGGTGCTGTAATGGAGTTTCAAGAAGAGAAAAAAGAAGAAAAGGGAAAAGAAGATGGGAGAATAAGAAACTAAGAGACAAGTAGAAAGAGAAAAAGATAAGAGAGATACCTTGGAAAAAGATGGAGGGTAAGGTGGACACTCACAAGTGCACTAGGGTGCTACAACCCACATGGAGATAAGAGGAGAGCCTAGGAGATGGCATCAATCCTTGGAGAGGAGAACATGGCTACAGCCACACCTTGGGAATACCTAAATCTTCAAAACTTGTTTATTTTTCACTGTCAAATTATACAACTTTAAACAATTAGAAACTTGCTAAAATTAGAAACTTCTTAAAAATCCTAAATTTGCTAGCCAAGTTTTCTAAAACATAAAACTTTCTAAAAATTAAAATCATTAAAACTTTAAGACTTTCTAAAAAACACTATTCCCGTTTTTACTTACACCCCCTTAGTAACATGGTTTTAAATCTCGCGCGAAAAGGGCCATCTCACGCGAGATGTCTTAGTATCGTAGGTATGGGAGACGAAATGACCCATGTATTTGAAATCTCCCTAAGGGTTCCCATTTATCGTGAGAAATATCATGCATCTAAAAATTGCCGAAAGATGCAAGACAAGGTGGATTGCGTCTCACAGCCGAACCCCCTCCCCTTATCACAAGTTTTAAAATTCAATCAAAAACTCTCTTTTTTTTCTCTATTTCTTAGTAGACTTAGCTACCTTGAGCAAAATCTAGGACTCCATTTGAATCCATTTGGATTGAAAAGCTTTATTTGAGCCGGATTGAAGAATCGAAGCCGAAACTCCAAATCTCATCAAAAACTTTGGTAATCTCTCTATTTCTGTTCTAATCCTTGTAGATTTTTTTATATATATTATACATTTGTGATAGATCTATACATTATAGAAAAATGATAATTTTCGGAAAAAAATTATTAACTTATTTATTTTAAAAATATATATATACCAAATGAGCTTTTCTTTTTTTTTTTGATAGGTATACCAAATAAGCATTGTTTGGTTTAACTTTTTATATGACATACTATAACCTATTTTGCACATAATATGTGAATTTGGTAGATTTCTGAAAATAAAATATTTTTTGAATTTATTTAATAATTAAAAAAAATTAAAAAATCCAAAAAATGACAACAAAAAGTGTGAAAAAAATATAGAAAGCATATTTGAACGAATTAATGTTGTATGTTTCTCTTAATTCTACTATGTTTTTTGTATATTTTATAAAAATTTAACAAAAAAATTAAAATTAAAAAAAAAAATAAAAAATTACATCAAACATGTAGAACATTTTGAAACATACTGTATATGTTTCTTTATGTCATATTTAGCTGCATATGTTACATACTTATATTGTCTGTTTATTTATATAAATTATGCACATAATAGTGTGTATGTTTATGTTTTACTGTTGTAGACTTGTAGTTGTACTTTTGTAATACTTTGCATTACCAATGAATGAGAATGACATTATTGTTTGAATTATACATTTGTATCATTGATTATGTTTTATATCTATGGATTTGTAGCTTTATTGTGCATTGTGTAGTGTTATTTATCAACATTTAATACTTAAAATTCTAGACATGCACGACAACATGTCACGAGGGTACCAATTTCCAACTATTGATACCCAAGTGTGTAATTAAGTATAATGGTTTATAAGTGTTTAATGATGTTTATTATAATATTTTCTAAAGTTTCATTAAAAAATTCCAACGCTTACAGTGTTTCCATAAATGATTAAGTATAATCGTTACTCTTCCTCAGACACGCCCCCTTCAACAATAAGAAATTTGAGCACAATCTAAATAGTTACAGACTACAAACTACCAGTTATAGACTACAAACTATGCTACAAACATTACTCCTAAATAGTTACTGTTTTTGTCATTTTCCTTCAATAAAATTCATCTTTACCTCTAAAAAAAAAAAAGATAACTAAGATTTGATTGATGGTTGAAGGGTCCATTTCTCTTCTATTCGTGTGCTTTATACCACCTTGATCAGATATGACAATTTTCTTCCACTTTGTCACTCTACTAATTTTTCTTCACGTTGCCACTCTTTCAGTTGCCAGTAATCACATTTATGGCAACTCCCTTTGGGTTCTTGATCTCGTAAAGGAGGGGCACGATAAACCTTGCACTCACCTCTAGCAACCATCTTCCCACATTTGAATCCATGTTTGCAATTATAATGGTCAAAACATGCGTGAATGATCTATCACGGTCCGCACTCTTCATATTCCGTCTTCATTGCTCTGTGTGGCTACATTTGAAATTAGTGGGATCCACGTGCCACCACTCCTTTAGTTATTTTCAAATCAAGGTAAACAATTGTATTTTGATTCTGTAACAACCCAGCCCAACCTGGCTTAACATCGTACGCGTCCCAACATGGGGTTTCAATTCTTCCCCAATTTTAAAACGCAAGCCAAGTAGAGGGGTACTTAGATATAATCACAAATCCTTTTCAAGTTAGGCAATGTAGGATCTTACAATCCAACCCCCCTTAAAGCCACACATTCCTTGTACACTGGAAAGCTGATCCGGCTCTGATACCAGTAATGAGATCTGGCTCTGTTACCAATTGTAATGACCCAACCCGCCCCAGCTTGACATTGTTCTGGGCATCCCAACATGGCTCCCTCCCAGGTTTTAAAACGCGAATACATGTAGAGGGGTGCTTACATATAAGCACAGATTCATAACAAACTAATTGATGAAAGCATAGGTGATATGGCATCTTACATATTCATAGCAAACTAAAAGATGAAAACATAAAAGCTTTTAGATTCTTGTGTTCTTCAACACAAGTTTGTTCTCCTATCAAACTAAAATTGAGGTCTAGTTTTTCATACACAAAATATTTTAAGATTGCAGACAGCAAATGTTATTTAAATAATTTTAGAGAAAGAGGGTTTCTCGCACCTGAGTTGATGAGACCCTTCGGAGAACCAAGGGTCCATGCAAATTGGACAACATTCAGCATCGATATCGTTTCGATTCGTTTGTCTCCCACCATTACTTTCTTCGCGTGCAACTCTCTTCGACGACGAGAAAGACGCTTCTCCTTCCTCCCTTCTCCTCTGGTTATCATCTTCTACATCCATGGGTTCGGCTGGGTTTTGGGGAATCTGCGGGATGAACATAGCTACTTCTTCTTCGTCTTCAATAACTATGGACTGATCATAATTTGAAGGAGGGTTTTGCGAAACCCTCTCCATTCTTTCAAAAGGAATGTTGTCTTCAACGAATATATAATATTCTTCGTCTTCTCCTTCTACATTTTCTACATCCTATTCCAAGAAGACCCACAGATAAGATTCGTCGCTGTTCGAGTCCGACATTGAAGGATAGAGTCAGTGAAAATACTAAAACCGAGAAGGGTTTTAAAAAGCAACGGTACAGGAAGCTTCTGCGTTTCTACAACGCATGTAAAAATGAAGTCTTTAGTTGGTTAGCCGGTTTAAGCTTCGCTATTAAATCTAGCCCTGGTCGGGATATAAGCCACGAACCAGTCGGACCACAAAACCAGAGACTGGGCGGGTACATCCACCTAGACCCTGCCAAAGAACGCATTCTATCCATTTTTAGTTCTAAAAAATCAAGAAAATGAAAAAATAGCGTTTGGTTGCACCATTTGTATGTTTTAATCTATACATCCCCAACGTGGTAATATGGGGACAGAAAATTTTGGGAACATAACGTTTGCTCCCATAACCTCTTGCCTGATGTTGTCTTTTAAGGAAGTGGGATTGGTTTATGAGCGCTTCCCTTAACTAGCGTTCACCGCCGCACCCTGTTAGGGTTGGACACATCAGCCCCACTATTTTTTTATCCATTTATATTCACTATTTATCTTTTTTATTTTTCTTATTTTTCTTTATAGTATTTTTGTGATATCTAGTATTAAAAAAAATTCTTATTTCAAGGGGAAACATCTGTAAAAAAAAGAAAAAAATCATGGTTGAGAAGGTCCTAGTAACAAAAGCCATTGGAATTTTTATAGGAGCACATATTCACTTTTCACCTTTTGGCACTAATGTGCCCACCGCCTGACAGGGAGCGGTGGTTTGCATTCGTTACAGTGAGCGTTTTTAATCCTCTTTGTAAGGAAGTAGGATGCAACATTCCATAATATGTTTGTAATTCTTTGATATTATATCACGAGTGCCGAAAGCTGTAAAGTGTAAAGGTATGATGCAAAAATAGGTCCTCTAATGACTATTGGTACTGAATGTTTGTCTTGTCCAATCTACATTGGAATGGACATGCACTCCTTGGGAATGGATTTATGAGTTGAGTCATGAGTATAGATGAGTTCAGAATTTTACACATGGCAGCCGAGATGATAGCCCTAATAGGGTCCATTAATCATCACATTATTTTTTTCCCAATAACTTCGCTCAGATATTTTTTGCGTGCAAATTTAAAATTTTAACATCTCAACAACTACTATGAGTAATTTTCTTGATTCCACGGCATATCCAATGGGCCCTTATTATTATTATTTGCTGAAAAAGATTCTCAGGAAATGCATCTCGCAAGGCATGCCTGTCTGCTTACGGGTACTTTATCATATGTGAATTTACTGCAATACCTTCTGTTTTTCTTATTATAAATTGACATTACCTTTTTGACAGAGCCATGCATCATACAGTTCAAAAAAAAAAAAAAAATTCCAACCGACGCTGGATCAAATCCATAATTGACATGGTCCAACCCGTTGGTCCATACCAGACCATGTCAGGCTCGACCACTGTTCGAAATTTTAAACTATGGTCCCAAATTCTCACTAGCTGCATGGTACAATGGTTAGCCACGTATTTGTATTCATTTAGTTAATTGAATATTAGATGTAAATTTGAATATTTGTGGATATTTAAAAATAGGATTCATATTCATAGTCATCTATTTAAACTTAAGGGCATTGTTTAACTTTTTTTTTTTAAATAAATATCATCTTTAAAACTAATATTTACTTGTAACACTAAAACAAGATAAGAGGTACCCATTAATTTGATTGTTATAACTTATATTAACAAAATATATATATATACAAGATATTTATATTTATATTTATATATATATATAAATTGAATATTTATTAAATGAATTAAATATTTAAACAAATTGGATATAGATGCATCTGTATTCGCTTTAATCGAATTGAATATGAATGTTTAGGCGGATAGTTGACAGCCCTACCCTTTCTCTAAAAGGTAGTGTTGTCAATGAGCAAAGCCAGCTTGGCATAGCTAGGGGCTTGGCTTGTCATGAATTAAGCTTTACATTAGACTTATTTGAAATTTATAGAGTTGAGCCTAACTCTCCAATGCTTGCATATATATATATATATATATATATATATATAATGGTTATTGTGGTCCCAAGTTCTCACTCTGCTAGCTGCTGGCTGCATGGTATACAATGGTTAGCCATTTCCTTTATTTAAAAAGTAGTGCTGAAATTGGCACACTAACCTGTGACGAGCTTGATCCCTAGGTGAAGAGCCTAAGCTGAGTCGGGCAAAAGCTTGGCTCAAATTAACTTGTTGACACCTTCGTCAGTAAGTAAGAGAAGCACAATGTAGATCATTACTCTTTTGTTAACCAATCGCACAAAAAGGGTGTTAAAAGCCGGGTTCGGAAAGCATGCCGAGTGGATCCATGTGCTACCCCTTTGTTAAAAGCTGGAATGGGAAGAAAGGTCTTTTCCCTTTCTCAGTCCTTTGAGTTGGACCGAAGCTTCCTATTAGCTTTATGTCCACAAAGATGCAAGCCCTAGCCCACACACATATTGGGCCTGAAAATGACAGTCCAGCCCACAAGTCAAACCATTTATCCAAGACCCGTAGCCCTAATGCAATTATCCCATGGGCCCACCAATAGTTAGGGCCGTCAACTATCCAATAATTATCCATATTCAATTCATGTTTGATCCACTAATATTCAATTCGAAAGCATTTATTTCCGATTATTTTATTTGACTAAATATTTAAATCGATTGAAATTAATATTTATATTATAATATTGTATGACATGTTATGTAGAACACAACATAAGAATACCATAACCTTACCTTTTTTTTACAGATATTAAGGAGTCAAACACACTTATGTAAGTGGACGGTCGAGGTTGAGCGAATAAATAGTTTTGTTATTGCCACTAAGAAGTTAGATTCGGGTTCTTCGTCAAAGAAACCAAAAATTGCCATTGCATGTGAGATGAGCGGTCAGTATAGAGAGCCTAAGAAAGATGCAAATCAATATAAAAAACATGTGGTGTTAGATAACAAGAAATGTAGATGTCCGTTTGAATTAAGGGAAAAAAAGCTACCCATTGATGATGATTGAATTTTGTTAGTAGTGTGTGGTGTGCATAATCATTCCGTTGCGAATCATCTCGAGGGACATTCATATGCTGGAAAACTGTCGCAAGAAGAGACTTCGTTATTGGTTGACATGTTCAAGAGTAGGGTAAAACCAAGGGATATTTTGGCTACACTGAACCAAAGAGACCCCTTAAATGTTACAACAATGAAGATAATATATAATGCACGACAGAGACATAGAACGGTGGAAAAGGGTGGAAGGTCTCAAATGCAGTTACTATTGGGACAATTAGCAGAGTATGGATATAGCGAGTGTCATAGACAAATTGATGATACCAATATCGTGATTGATTTATTTTGGGCATATCCGGTTAGTTTGGAATTGTTACGTGCATTTCCATATGTTTTGATCATGGATTGCACCTACAAGATGAATAGGTATCGTATGCCCCTTTTAAAGATTGTTTGATTGACATCCACTAACATGACCTTTGTTGTAGCCTTTGTATATCTCCAATACGAGAAAGAAGATAACTTCACATGAGCACTGAGTGTTTTGCGTGATGTGATCGGTGATAGTGTTCATTCTCAAGTTATTGTGACGGACAGGGAGATAGCTTTGATGAATACAATCTCTACAGTGTTTCCTAATGCTACACATTTATTGTGTAGATGGCACATCGGTAAGAATGTTCTTGCGAAGTGTAAGAAAATGTTTTTGACCAAAGAGATTTAGGACAGGTTCATCATGGATTGGAATGTATTGGTGTTTTCAACGACAGAAGAACAATACTTCCAAAATATCGCATCATTGAATCATAAATTCAGCACGTATCCGGACGTACTCAAATATGTGTGAAGCAATTGACTAGATGTATATAGAGATATATTTGTGGCTACTTGGACAGATCGATGAATGCATTTCAGGATAACTACAACGAATAAGGTTGAGAGTGCGCATGTAAAGCTAAAAAGGTAACTTAGATCGAATAAAGGGGATTTTGAGTTCTCTTGAAATAGTATACATATGTTGCTTGAGTTGCAACATACAAGCATAAAAGCATCTTTCGAGAAGAGTAAGACAGTCGTCTAACACAACTTTAAGCCTTCCGAATTCAAAGTGCTTCTAATCAACATTTCAATAAAGGCGATGGAGATAGTTTTGTGTGAAGTGAAGCGGGCCAACATTATTGGTAGTGATGTTTTTGCATGTGATTGTACTTATTGACGCACGCACGGGTTACTATGCGCACACGAGATTGCACAGTACATGATGGAAGGTCACCCAATTCTCCTTAATTCTATACATCCGCATTGGCGTAAGCTTGACATGCTAGGCACCTCAACCTAGACAGAGCAACAATTCGATTGTACTAACGAAGCAAAAATGTTTTTGAAACAGTTCAATGAATACAATCTCACAAGTAAGTTACAGATGTTGAAGAAGTTGAGAGAGATAGTAGACTCAGACAGTTCACATATGAATGAACTGGAGGTGAAGACAATTGCAAGAGGTCATCTACAAGTAAAGATTGACACATCTACAAGGCGTGAATGATCTGAATTCGACCATCATATAAGTTATCATATGAGGGTCTAGAACCAGAATCATGATCGACCATAGGTTCCAAATGAAAGTCCAATCATATTCCTAGAGAGGGGTGAATAGGATAATTCAAATTTTATTCTCCTTCTTACCAATTTATTTAATCGTAATTGATTGAGATGCATGGCTTTTGATTAATAAATTACTTTTCTAAGAACCAATCATATACCACGGGGTTCTGTCATACACTATAGTGTTACCTATAACAGTGTAGGAACAGGGCTGATAGATTCCCTATATTTAATTTATTAATTTCTAATTGTTTTAAATGTAATGTGCACAATTGCAAAGAATAAGTAAATGAAGGATTTAATGAATGCAACTATAAGATACAATTACCAAGCACACACAACACAATAATTTTGTAGTGGTTTAGCACAAGGCCTACGTTCATTTTCAAAAGCTCACAACCGAGCTATATAATTTTATTAAGATTGAACAATTATATCAATGCTAAAATTAAATAAAGCCTATCTACTACACTCGATGTCTCTGGCAGAAGCGTCAAGTCTACACTATTGGTGTCTCCGACGATGTGCTAGGTCTATTCCCAGTGTCTTTAGTGGGAAAGGTCTACACCTTCAATAAGGTGCCTAAGTCTACACTACCAGTGTCTCCAGCGGTATTGTCAAACTCTCGGTGTCTCTTGCGAGAATAATCACAATCTCATATAAAAATAAATAGATTTTCTTACCTCTTTAAAGGTTAATGTAGCTATTTGCACAAGGTGGGATCGCTCCTTTTTTAGCAAGTTATGAACTTTCTGAATCCCAGTTGAGTTTTCAAACAGAATAACTCTTGAGGTAGCCTCTTAATAATATGTCTTAGGACGAGCAATGAGGCTTCCTTGAATCGGTCTCTCTCTTCTAAATCTAAAGAGTTATGCGCACTTAGTGAAGACTTGAATCCCTTTTAAAGCTTAAAAATGATTTGAGCAGCATATTTCTTAAAAAATATTTGGAAGCGTTATTTTTTGCTTTCTAGCACTCACCCTGATTCATAAAAGGCTTGTGGCTTGTTATCCGTTAGATGGAAATCATATCTAACGTTTATTTTTTATCATCATTTAATTTTTTCCAGTTATGAAAGATTTACTAGCCATTACACTTGTTTCTGACGAGTTCTAGCACTTTTGATCTATCCTAGATCGATCCAAAGTACTGATTTTCCCTGAAAAATGCACTTGAGAATCTCTGGATCGATCCAAATAAATTTAAATAGATCCAAATTATTTGGATCGATCCTACTGTACTATAAAGCCCCATATTTGTTCTTAGAGGGCTCTAATGACTTCGGGATCGTTCCTTCTTGATTTGGGAAGGTTCTTAGGTCCTTGAAACCTTTCTTTAGACCTCTTATTCACATACATTATATGTTTTACCTTTTTGATCTTAGAATTGTCTTGTGAATGCTTTGGAATGTTTAGTGTGCTTCCGGCTAGCTTTCTATAAAGTCTTTTTGAAATCTTGGACTTGTTCTTCATGCAGTTTCGGACCGCGAACTTCTTACAATCTAATATGACTTCTCTCATGCCCTAGTCTATACACCTTTGTATTTTATAGCTCATGGAATTTACAACTTGTTACATCAACAGATTATTCATCCAATAGTTAAAATTTGGATAATTAATCCCATATTTAAACTATGGCATGTTCCGTGCCTTGTTTAAACTTCTACTAATAAGAGAAAATCTTGTCACCTCAAAATTATATAAAATACTTTTACAATACTCTAAGCATACTCTAATTTCTCTTGGGGCTATCCTCCAAGTCTTCATGTAATGAATCTCCTTCAACGACTAGCTTTTGTACACCTAGGGTTGATGTAGTTTGTAGACCCTGTAGAACAATTTGGCATTCAGCAATTAATGGAGACCATATCATTTTCCTTGCAGATCTTGCATTAATAAATTCACATCTATCATTTCTCAAAATTATCCTAAGCCCGCCACCTGATTTTCCATTAAAAGAGCTTGATTGAAGTTAAGCTTTAACCAATCATCCTTAGGAGGTACCCATCCATTGTTATTTATTTTTATTCTTCTCCTCTCTCTAAACAGGATCCACAATCTTTGACTCTTTCATTGATCTGTATGCATAATTAACAATTTTTATGATATGAAAAGGTTTTAATTCGAAAATCATAGCATTTCTATTTTTCTTTATTACGTCCTATATTTATTGATAGCCACGTATTCATTAATTCCTTAAAATTATTAAAATTATCTTTATTTCTCATCATGGAATTATCATTACATAAAAAGCTATTGTAATCTCCAAGTACAAAACTGAAAATGAATATCATAGATTAAGTTGATAAGTCCCTTTTAACCATTCTGATGGGATGATGTTTCCATTTGAGATCATCTATTAGATAGATAACACTTTGGGTTGGATATGTGTTTTGGGGTGCATCATGCTTTTAATCGTGAAAGGGACAGTGTTATTGAATCTAAGTGTGTTTTAGCACAATTGGGATTCTCTGTAGTGGAAAACCATAGAGGTAGCCAGTAATGATCACCATGGATTGGTGTGTGGCAAATATTTAAATTTACTACCATTTTTTGGGTACTATTGTTTTGATTTGGTTGAGTTTGGCAATAGCTACGGACTTTTACTATAGAGGATCCCGATTCATTTTAGTCACTACATCTTTTAAATTCACTATTGATTAAATTTCAGTACTGATTTTGTGTGGTTGTATTGAGCTTAGTATGCTTTTTCATTTCTCTTGGTGGGTACTGCAGTGCTGAGCCATTCTTGTTGCGTGGCACAGGACTGGGCAACAGTCTAATAAACCCTGTTGTCCAGGGTTTTATATGGGCCATCCTGGCCCAGTGGCCTTTATGATTTTGCCTTATTTGGGGTGTGTTTGTCCAAGGTCTAATTTTTTTGGCCCAATTATTTATCTTGTTAGACCTAACCCCAGAGTAGCCAGCCTAATGAGTCCTTAAATAAAATGAGCGTGGTTCGATTGACTAGGCCTGAGAATTATGTAAAATGTCTTGTTTCTATTGAATAAATAATATGTTAATTTTCATTTTTTTTAAAATGAACAATAACTAAATGCAAAAGCTGTGAAGTTATACCAAATGGTGAGTCCAGATCCTCTACTGTACCAAAACCATGTTAATTTGCTGGTTCTGCCAACTGCAAGACACATGCTAACAAATTTAAATCGTTAAGCTAATTGGGGCTGGCATTTTATTTCTAGTTACACATTGTGCTGTTGACAATCATAGCAAGTTAACGCAATTTAACAACCATAGAGGATACCAAGCAAAGTAACTCTGGGCCTCAGAAAATTTAAAGCCCATGATGAGGTGACCAGGCCTGACTAGAAATTAAGACCTGGATAGTCCAGTCCGTTTTTGTTTTGTTTTGTTTTTGTATTTTTTGTTGATTGAAATTAGATATTTAAATCTTGAGGCTTTCAAATCACAACCCTTGTCCTTCTCAAGTTAAAATTTAGCTTTTTATAACAATATTTTTCTGAGTCTTTATCTAGAATATATCAAATAAATAAAAATAATCAGACAACGTCCAGTATTAACTTCCATTGATAACATAATAAAATAAATGAAGGAAAAATAATTTCGAAGCCTCTTTCTTGGTAGTTTTGTTTCTTTCAAACATTATCTCCTTTCCCAGAGAGTTTTGTTTCTTTTCAGCATTGTATTCATATATCGACGAAAACCTTCACCCTTCAAACTCTGCATAAATAATTTAAGGAAATAAAATATGTGAGACACTGCAATATGGGAGTAGAGAATAAGGAAATAAATATTGGAAAAAGATTCTTTTGTTTTTTGCCCGCAAAATGAAATATATCACGATATGATACATACTGTTGGTAGGCAATGATGATCTTCCCGGCATTAGGATCTGCAATGGATGCAAAGGCTTCTTGTGACAGATCGAAGGTTCCCTGACACCCAGGAGGTTTACAATAGTCCACAATCTTCACCACCACAGTCCCTGAACCCCAGCAAGGGTGAGGAGTGCCCTCGTTGGTCCCTCCCAAACAGCTAACTTGGTAAAAGCTACCACAAGCAGCACCATTGTTCCAAATAGCATCACTTGCTGCTGCAATCATGACTCCCTCATCTTCGTATCCGTCACAAGAAGATGCTGCATAAAAGAAGAAAAAGAAGTAGGAGGCAAAGTTGAGATAATGAGACTAAATTGTTCTTCATCTTTACTTTGACAAGAAACACACTTTTGTCTGAAGAGATAGTTGTAGAACGCTTACGAACGTATGGAGGAGGGTAAAAAGTAGCAGTCCCGCTAGCTTGTGCAGCTGCTAAGGAAGGTAAGCTCAAGAGAGCGGCCATTGCGGCAATGAAGAGGGAGTGGTGCAACAACGTGAATGCCATAGCTTTATCTTTCTGTTGCTCCACGAATGGAAGAAGGTAGTAAGTAGTTATGGGTGGTGGTGGTAGTAGAGTATGTGGTGGATTGATATGAAGTAAAGCTAGTAGCAATGAGTTGCAGTGATCAAAGATTGAGGGTTGGTATTTATAGAGGCTGTTCCGGCATAATTATTGTTATGTACAATCTTTGTATACTTAGAATAATATTTCTAACCTATCTTAGTGATTTATATACGTTTATTTTTATTGAAGGTTAGGTCGGCTTGGCAGGCCGTAGCCAATTACGAAGTAGGATAAACCAAGCGAACTCCCTCTATGAGCTGTACTAAGAATATCTCATTTTGTATTTTTCAAAAAAAATAGACACTAAGGAGGGAAGGATCCTATGCAGTTAAAAAAAACCTGAAGGTAACTGGTGGTGCTGTTCAGTGCGCGCTATGCCCCATCAACCAAAAATTTTCAAAATTCAAAACCCTTCGGGACCATAAAGGGTCCTTTGCCCACTAAGGATGGTAGAACAACCTTCTCCGAGTGTTTTAGAACCTGGACTTGAGGTCATCCCAAGTGGATCAAAACTGATTGGACCGATGGTTTGACCCAGGTCAATCAAAATAACTTCACCTCGTCTCAAAATATAATTAACAATTAATGATTGTCTGTGATCAAAAAGTTTTCGTGAACCTCTGTAAATATCTCATGGATTGACACATGATGTTTCTTTTGAATTTGGTTTCTCTTTTTAAACCCCTACTATTTTAACATAGCACTTTTTTTTTTTTTTTTAATGCCTGTAACCCCAACCCCAACACACCACATTTCAATCACCCCATTTTTAAGGAGTTTTAGGGGTTTAATAATCATGCTTGACTCCCATCTCATCACACTAGTCCAAGAATTTGTGATTCTCGAATTATCTTTCATAGTCACTTCGGATGCACTTGATGGTTAATTCCTATTCAACATGAATTCTCTTATAAATGCTTAAGAATTCATTGAAAGCCTTAATTTTCTCTCTTAGGAATGCTACCCGAGTGAAACAAGAGAAATCATCAACTACAAGCATGAAATATTTCTTACCTTCAAGACTCACCATTCTAGTAGGACCAGCTAATTCTATATGGAGAAACTCTAGAGGTCTAGACGTCCCTATTTGAGTAGTCTTCTTGTATGAGACTCTAGTTTGCTTTCCCATTTGACAATCTTTGAACAATGGGTTGTAAATTTTACTTAGATTAAAAAAGTCTTTGACTATTTTCCTTTTGGTAAGCCTAGCTAGATCCCTAAAGTTGAGGCGACCTAATCTTTGATGTCAAAGATTAGTCACATCCCTTTGTGATATGATACAAGTAGCCACTTCTTTTTTGTAGTCTTCTATGAAATAATAGTTGTCACTTGTCTTCATTCCCTTAGTTAGGATTTTAGCTCATTCGTGGTCCTTGATTACACATCCATCCGTTTCAAATTGGATTGTAGATCCTTTGTCACATATTTTGCTTATGTTAACAAAGTTGTGTTTTAACCCTTGCACATAAAGAGTCTTAGTGAGTGAAGAAATACCGGAGGCAACTATGGTTCCAACACCAAGAATCTTAATAGTGTTTCAATCACCAAATGTGACATATCCTCAAGTTGAACAAATAGTTCCCTTTCTCTAGTCATATGCCTTGAGCAACCACTATCGAGATATCATCTTGATGAGCTTCTATCTCTTAAGGTGGTATGGATGACTAAGCATTTTAGTTCATCCTTCTTCACCCATTTTCACTTAACCTAAGTTGGTTTTGGATTTTGCTTTCTAGCATTTTGGTCTTAGGCTAAGTCCTTATTTCTTTAAAGGTTCCTATTTTCAATATTTTGAAAATAGTTTCTCTTATTGACATTTTTTCGATTTTGGATTTTTCTTGAAGATTGAAATCTTTAGGATTTGATGTCATTTGTCCTCTTCCTATAATCCACCTTTATATGCCCCTCCAAACTACAATAGTACCAATGAAATTGTAGCTTTCTAGGGATATAGGATTGTGTTTGTTTCCTTCTAGGGATCAACTATAAAAGGATTGTTGGGTTCTTCTAGGTTGCCCCTTGGTCATCCTAGATATAGATGCATTTCCTTGAAATCCTCTAGAGGATGATGCTTGATTGGTTTGAGGTCTACCCCTAACCACTTAAACACATGACTAAGGTTAGGATTGCTTGGGTCTTTTCTAAGCTCTACCTTGACTCATGAAAGATTTTACTTTGAGTTTCTTTTTCTTAACCTTTTTTAACATTTGATAATATCTTTAGGAATCCACTTTCTCCTTTCCCTTGAAGAAGGTTTATGGAGGTGGTTGAGTCATTCCTGTGGCTTTAACAAAGACATTTTTAGGCCTTTGAGTGGAGGAGGAGGTATTGACTTTAAATTAAATCCAAGTCCCGTCATGTCCCCATGATCCTTTCCCATGGTGAGCATTTCTCAAGATGTTCATATCATTGAGACACCTTGGACAAGGACTTCCTCTTGTCTTCCTCAAGCGCTTTGATTTTCTTGAGATAATCAAAGGACTTCTTTGTGAGTTGCGCATAAGTCATGTTTAAAGCTTGTACCTCTCAT
>JAOXJP010267019.1:0-20495 GCA_025762735.1 Platanus orientalis
ATACTTCAGTTTGTGAGTTTATTCAACTTCTGAATCATATCGCACTCTTTGTTCTATCAGATTTGTTTAAGAAATCACCCCATTACTCTTTCAGGTTGCTGATTTTCTGGAATCCCAGACAACAAAACTGAATTTTTCCCTTTTGAATGCCTTAAACTATTCTGTTTTCATTGGAACTTTACAGAAGTGTTATTCACTTAAAGGTTTACTGACCTACAAAGTTTCATCCCCATCCAAATACCCTAACCTAGTTACAACCTATGGCATATTGCTGTCCAGCAAGAACCCATGGCCAGAATTGATTTTTGTTGGAGAAAATCATTCCTACATGTGTGGCTGATTAACCCATCTAAACTTAACTATTTTCAGTCAACGTTGGACCCATTACCTGCAGGAATCACAGCTTTCTCCTGGCTGTTCTGCATCAGACTACCAGGACAACATGTTCCAAAATAATGGCAAGAAGTCACTGCAAACAGAACGTCAATAAAAATTATTTGATCCCCTGAGTCAATTTTCACAATTGGTAAGCTAGGATGAAGAGAGTAAAGAATATGAGTTGAGTTTGAAGTCAAGAATGCAGCTTTAGCCTATATAAATATTGATGGTGATTTGTGCAATTGAGAAGAAGACGTTTGATTTTGTGAAACCATTTCTTGGTCGAACTGCTTGGGTTGAAGATTACGAAGAGGGGACCTGGATATTCAGTCTCCGTTGAGGTTCGACTGCAATCCCTTTCGTGGTTGGTGGATTTGCTTCTGTTATCGCAATGCCAGCTGGAGAGAGAAAAACTAGTTAGAACTCGAGATGAAGGAGACAGTGTAAACGCAAAAGGAATGCCAGAGGCTGGTTTGCAGAGGTCTCAGTAACTCCTCGTACAGGTAGAGGGCGACACATTATTATCACGAAAGATTTCAATGGCAGCGGATGGGAAAACTTTGCCTTAATTGTACAAAGGGAGTTCTTGACGTCTTCTTCCTCCAAACTGTATCAAGAGGTCAAGGAAAGGAGAAGGGTGGCTGGTCGGAATCAACAGAGAAGGGACATTGAGAAAGGAACCTTGCAACCCAACTCCCATGATTGGGAGAATACGGAAATGCAAGGGGATTGGGCGGTTTGTATGTGTATAGAAAGGATTGATCCTTCTCTGTCCTGGGCGCAGATTGAGGAGCTGGTGAACCTGGCCCTAATGAGGAAAAAACAAGCTCGAGGGGAATCTTTATGGGCAACAACTGGGTGGAAGCTAGATGGTTGGATGCTCACGGGTCCCACATGATCCAGTCAGGGTCTCTGGTATTTTAAAAATGGACGCCTCTGTTGGGGACGAAGACAGAATCATCCTTTTCTAATAAATTTTGGATTCAATTTCGTGGACTTCCTTTTCATATGTGGAAGCCGGAGGATTTTAGGGAACTTGCAAAACCTTGTGGCGGTTTGGAGAAGGTGGATACTCAGTCTCTTGCTTTAAGCGATCTGCATTGGGTGAGGATTCTTTGCCGACAAATGGATCTCCGTTCCATTCCGAGGGCAATTAGGTTATCTAATGGGGAGCTAACATACTTGATAACAGTGTCAGTTGAGCAAGGAGGGGAGGAGATTCCAACCAATTTTATCACTGCCTCTCAGACAGGGTGACCGGAATACCACAAATGGTTTTCCTCACCAATACCGGAAACCAAAGTGGTTTCGATTCCTGTCAGAAAAGTGGATTCCGTACATCTAGTAGGTTCAAATTTTGAATCGCAGCCCTGAACTTTACGTGAGGAAGGGGAAATAAGGGAAAGGTCGAAACTACCCGAAGGGGGCTCATATAAGGAGGCGGTAGTAAAGGGGCAGAAAAGGAACAAAATCTCTGCGCCTTTAAACAAAATATCTCATTTGATGGTGGACGATTTTGCCCTAGCAAATAAGAATTGTTGCAAACCATCTAAAAGGGAAAATTGTTCTTTATCTAGGCCCATTATGAATTCCACTATTTGCCCCAGGGTCTTCACGCATCCCTCTCATGAGGGGTTTAAATAGAGGTGCAGTTTCGTCGGGTAATAACGAACCCCCTTTTACCTATATGCGAACAAAGGACTGGGTGTTATCCCACTTTGGTTCCCAACCTTCCGGTTCGAGAAAGGAGTTCGACAGGGCATCCCAAGCTATAGCAATGGAAAAGCTTGACCAACCCAACGATGCAGAGGTGATTGCCAGGGAAGAAAGAGAGCATGCTTCGTCGTCCCCTGTATTGCCGGTGCAAAGAAGGGAGAAAAGGGTGGTATTTGATCAATCATTGGCAATAGTCTTGCATGAGTGTGAATCCCCCTCCTTTGGGCTCCATCGTTTACCCCCTATTAATTTCTTGGCCAAATCATATAGGTCTCCTGATTCGGAAACAGGGCTGGAATGGGATGGGTGTGGTGATAGAGAGGTAGTCTTTGAACTAGCATGGCAGTATGGGGTCAACCAGGGAATGGATTTAATTTCTGTGGAAGAGGACATCCCTGCTCTATCCGAAGTATCCTTTGGGTTATTAATCAGATGCAAGCTATAAGTAATTTTTTGAGTTTATCTTTTGATGGGGTCGAGTGACAAGCAATAGTACTCTTTAAGGCTCTGAAAAGGGAGATATCATTGTCGGGGTCAGGAGCTAAGACTCGTAGATTTAACCGGGAAGTCCAGAGTCTGAAGTCTGCGTTCAAGATGGGAAAACAACAGCGACAGTGGCATCTGACGTATGATGGAGCCTAAAGCTGGTATTTCTTTTTTATGTTATTTGGGTCTTTTCTGTTTAAAATGCATTTTTCTATATTTGTTTGGAATGTCAGAGGCCTTGGCAGGTTTGAGAAGCGCTCTCAGGTGAAGGATATTGTGAACTCCAGCTCGGTCGAATTAATGTTTTTGATCGAATCAAAAATGCAAAATATTCCTAGTGGATTCATGCGTCAGGTGTGCCCTTTTGATTTGGTTGATGGTGTCTATCTCCCCTCTAGAGGTGCTACAGGTGGTATATGAGCAACAAGGGATTCTAGAAAATTAGAAATCTTGCAGTTTTGGTCTAATTATTTCTCTGTCTTTGTTAGAGGTCGCCTTAGAGGGGTGGAGTGGGTGGTGACTGGGGTTTATGGCCCGTGTGTGGCAGATCAAAAACAAGCCTTTTTTGTAGAGTTATATGAGATTAGGGTGAATTGGGCAGGTCCTTGATGTGTTTGTGACGATTTTATTGAGATTCTAGCAGTTGAAGAGAGGCTGGGGGCATCTTCCTTGACTGAAGGTGCTGGTTTGTTTATAAATTTTGTGAGTGATTATTATTTACGGGATGTCCCCATTGCGGGAGCAACCTTCACCTGGTCCAACTTTCAGTCTCCCCCCCCCCTCGATAAGCAAATTGGACAGATTTCTTTTATCCCCAAAATGGGACACCTCCTTCCCTTTGTCTTAGGGTCTGGCTAAGCCTCGTCCTACATCTGACCACATTCTTTGGTGTTGAGTGGGAAGCTTCGAAATGGGGATCCGAAGCCCTTTAAGTTTAAGAATATGTGGTTGAAGCCTCCCGGCTTTTGTGATCTAATCAAGGAGTGGTGGGGCTCTTTTGATGTCTCTGGTAAGCAGGGTTAAAGGCTTCGGGTAAAGCTTAAGTTGCTCAAGGACAGGCTTCGTGATTGGAACAAAGAGGTCTTTGGAAGCATCGAGAGCAAGAAGAATGACTTATTGGGAGAGATAAGCTTTCGGGATTCAAATGAATAGCAGAGAAGTTTATTGGATGGCGAAAGATAGATGAGAGAATCTACTAAACAGGAGCATTCCAAGATGACTTACCTTGAAGAGATCAAATGGAAGTACAATGCAAAACTTAAATGGTTGAAGGAAGGGGATCACAACATAAGATTCTTCTACAGAGTTGCTTTGGTGAGAAGGAACACGAATTTCATTCACTCTCTCAAGGATGATCAGGGTGTGGAGATTTACCAAAGTTGTTTAAAGGATCATATTGCTTCCTATTTTATGAACCTATACAGGGAGCCGGGCATTAGAAGACCGAAATTGGATAGTATTTCCTTTCAAAGAATCTCTGCAAATATGATAAATTGTGTTGAGCGCCAGTTTGAAGAGGAGGAAGTTAAGAAGGTGGTGTGGAGTATAGAGGAAGATAAGGCTCCAGACCTAGATGGATTTACCATGGCTTTCTTCGAATAATGTTGGGATGTTGTAAAGACGGATATTATGGACACCATGATCAATTTCCACAATGAAGCTTTTCTTGATTTTGGGAGTAATGCAACCTTTATCTCTCATCCCGAAAGCTCAAGATGCTTGTAGAATTTCTTATTTTAGGCTTGTAAGCCTGGTAAGGAGTATTTATAAAATCATTTCAAAAACTCTATCTTGCAGATTGAATGAGTCATTGAAAGATGTCATTTCCCCGAACCAAAGTGCTTTTTTGGGTGGCAGGCAAAGTGTGGATGGTGTGTTAGTTGCTAATGAATGTGTGGATACTATTCTTAAGAAAGGTGATTCGGGGGTTGTGTGCAAATTGGACATGGAAAAAGCATATGACAGAGTAAATTAGAAATTTCTTGACTCTATGCTGAAGCGCTTGGGTTTTGGAAATAAGTGGAGGTGAATAAAAAAATGCTATGGGACGGCATCATTCTCCATCCTTTTAAATGGCTCTTCGGTGGAGTTCTTTCATAGATCCCGAGGTCTTAGACAGGGAGATCCTTTATCTCCTTATTTTTGGTTGTTGTTGAGGCCTTTGGTACCCTTCTATCGAAAGCTTTTTCTGGGGGTCTGCTGGAAGGTTTTAAGATGAGAATGGTTTGATAGTTTCTCATCTCTAATTTGTTGATGATACTATTATCATGTATAAGGGATCAGAAGAGCAGGTCAAATATCTTAGATACGTGATCCGATGTTTTGAAGCGGTGTCGGGGCTTAAGGTGAATCTCCACAAGAGTCGAATGTATGGGGTGGTAAGGGTTGAGCAAATTGAAAGATTCGCTAATTGTTTGGGCTGCACGGTGGGTCACCTCCCAACCACCTATTTAGGCTTGCCATTGGGTGCTCCTTATAAAAGCATCGCAGCTTGGAATCCTGTTATCTCTTGTATTCATAAAAGATTGGCAGGTTGGAAAGGGGGTCTCTTATCTAAGGGGGGCAAAGTTGTATTAATTAAATCAATCCTGGCGAGTCTCCGGACATATTATCTCTCATTGTTCTCTATTCCAACTTCGGTGGAAAACACTAATTGAACAATGTTAAAGGAATTTTCTCTTGAGGAAAGGAAAAAATCAGGAAATTATGCATTTGGTGGTATGGGACGATGTTTATAAGCCTAAGAAGTTTGGTGGTCTTGGAATTACCAGAATCAGAGATATGAATAGAGTTCTCCTCTCTAAGTGGCTATAGAGATTTTGGCACTGATAAAGATAGTTTATGGCGCCATGTTGTGACGAATAAGTATGGGACTCTCAACGAGTGGGAGACCAAATTCACCTCGATGCCTTATGGTTGTAGCTATTGGAAGGCCATCCTAAAGTACTTGGAGGACTTTAAGAAAGGAATCAAGGTGAAGGTTGGGTATGGTTCTAAAACGAGATTTTGGCAAGATAGAGGGTGTTCATCTAGCCCACTAATGGTGGAGCATCTAAATCAGTATCGGTTCGCAAGAAATAGAGAGGTGATGGTGAAGGATTATTGGATAGCTATGGGCACTGAGGATTTTGCAATGTGGATTTGCATTAAGGTTTAAATGACTAGGAGGTGGAAGATTCCGCTCACCTATTGGGAAAGGTTAATCCTTTTTCTTTACGGGAAGATGTGGAAGACCATTTAAGATGGATATTTGCAAGCAACGGGATCTTCACCATCAAATCATCTACAAAGGCTAAATGGACAAATGAGGTGCCTTCTAATAAACTATGGGCAGATATTTGGAAGCTCCATCTCCCCTCCAAGATTGGTTTCTTCATTTGGATTTTGCTTAAAGGTCGCCTTCCTACCATTGACTTGCTTCAAAAAAGGGGTTTGATCATTCCGAATATATGCTCTTTATGCATGCAGGGTGCCGAATCTATTGAGCACCTCTTCATCCATTGCCCCTTTGCTTCTGAGATTTGGGAGAGACTTCTGAATGAAGTAGGGCTCTCTTGGGTGATGCAGAACAACATGGAAGTGTTTTTAGCATCTTGGAGATTTGAAAAGATCCCCAAAAAAGGAATGGTCCTTTGGCAGCTTTTAGCCCCGACTACTTGTTGGCTTTTATGGCTTCAAAGAAATAAACGGGTTTTTGAAGGAGATAAGGAGCCAGCCTATTTGGTCTTTTGCAATGCTAAGGCTCTTGCCTTCTTTTGGGGTCATTGTTGGAAAGAGCTTGGGGATTATTCAGTGGCGGCTGCTGTTAGAGATTGGGGGCTAATTTTCAAAATGTAGTCTTGTTGTTTGGTATTTTCTTGTAGTCTTTGGGGATTTCTCATCCCTTTTCTTTCTTTAATGAAATTCTTCTTATCTAAAAAAAAAAAAAAAGAAATATATTTCAATCAGCTTATAGGGTATATAATGATGCTAAAGAGATTTTTTTTGGGGGCTTTAAACTGTAAAATTTTTCAAGGCATGGATATAGAGGTTCTTAAGAGTGACGTAGGACAGCCTAGTGATGGGCTGTGGGTTATTGGGCCCGCAAAACTAGGATAGGTGTATGCTACATGCAATTTATAAAAAAAACCAAAGAGTCTAGGGATAAACACACAATTCTGCCCTCACATCTGAGTTAGAGAATCAGTCAACAACCCAATATGGTAGACTAATCTTTAAGGGAAAACAGTGGAAATGTATATTCAATATAATAAAAGAAGAATAGACTCAATATGGAACTGCTGCAGTACCCGAATGGATACAGTATCACTGGTTCAACTTTAGAATACCCAACAGAAAGTTCTAGCAGCATACACTCTTATCTGAAAGCAGTAAAGTAGTCAATAGGCAGCTGGTTTGAGTCCGACAGTATAGGAACTCTTTAGAATCAGATCTCAGCCATTATAGGAACTCTTTGGAGTCCCTTCTGTTTGAACCCTGGTTTGATGGAATCACCCCATCAATAGTTGGAAACACATGACATGATCGTGTCAAAGCTTGAGAGAAAATATAATTTATTAATCAATCAAAATATATATAGTTTTTGAGAAGTAGCTCTGATTTGTATTTCTATAATAATCCAAAAATGAATGACATGACTCTGGAGACAACTCAAAGCACAACATGAATGCTTCATAAACTATTAGCTTACTTGCAATATGAATAAATAACCCAATAAAAGAACTTTAAATATTGCCAAAAGATCTATGCGTGAGTCCTATTGGGGATTCTTAGCTGTCTGGTCAAGCAAGAAATTGCATATGGTGTTGGCTGTTGGAGGGGAATAATGGATCAATTGTAATGGTTTAAAAAAGGCATTCATATGGAAGTGAGTTCCGGCAGGACGACTTTTTTGGGAGGATTGTTGGTGTTCTGAACGCCCTCTTAAAAAGGTCTCTCCTCTTATATATGCCCTCTCAAATGTTAAGAATGCCAAAGAGCTGATCTTTAGGGTGGGGAGATTGGAACTGGCGGGTGGGATATGCTTGTGCGTAGAAGGATAAATGACTGATGCGGACATTGGAGCACGGTGGGACCCATGCATGGCCTTGGTGGGGTCCATGCATGAATTCACACAAGGTGGTGCATGGAGGGACACATGGGGATGCATTAGGGAGGTTTTAAGTAGTTTTAGAGTCTTTTATTAGAAATCTGCTCTTTTATTTCATATTTTATTAATTATTAGAGTTAGGACATATAAGTCATTAGAGGTTTTTATATGGGGCATAGTTGTTTTTATGTAATAAAGCCCAAATCATGGGCTGGTCGATCACTCCTAGAGAAGGGGACCGGATTAGATTGTTCTTTATTTTATTTTGCTTCTATTTTGATGTAAAAGGAGGGTCCTGTGATGGGGACTGGGTCCAACGATCTCGAATAACGAGATATGTGGGATACTTTGAATTTCAAAATGAAATGCATGGGCCCCCCCCCGTTCGAGAACTCTAAATTGGAGATGGGCCTTCCTATGTCAGTTCTTATGGGCTGGTGGGCTTTAAGCGGGCAATTATATCCTTTGGGCCTTCTAGTAAGGTGCGGCCCATTGGAGATCCGAATCGGGAGTTAGATGTGGATTTGGGCCCTTGGGAGGATATAACCCGAATCTCCTCTCATGGTTGTTCACACAACCAAGGGGGGAACCTAATATGAAGGCCGATCAGGGGATCTACGATTATACCACCTAAGATGCTGGAAATACCTCACAGAAATGAACGGGATGCTAGGTCTTCCAAAGGGAGCAAGGGGGGTCAATGGGGCGGATATGTCGCTCTAGGTGTCAGAAGAGGGTCATTCTCAGTCAAAGATGAGGTCGGTTGTGGATGGTGAAGCATCATTATGTGGGGTTCGTGATTCCAGTAATAGAACAAACCCCCATTTTAACAGAAAATTTGAATCAAGGGATGACTCTTCAGATGAAGATCTGGACGATTCTGACTCTTCCGACATTGGCAGTGTCATTTTTCCCCGTGCGAACCGTAGGTTTGATGAAATGGAGAATGGTGACTCCCCTATCCTCGCATGGTTATCAAGTGGGCACGAGGGAGGGGCATCTCCGGATTTGATCACTGGTGTTTTGTCATTGGATTCCACAAGAAAAGATCCTTCTCTGCTCTTGCCTCATGCCTCGTCGGATGTCATTTTGGATTCTCCTCTATAGCTTGAATTCTCTCACACCTGTTTGGTGTCAGGTACTATAAATTCTCCTAATTCTTCCTTGTTGCCTCCTTCTAATCGTGTAGCCATTAGACCCCCTCTTCTCTTTTATTGTTTCCTCCCTCCCATCTGTTGTTTCCTTCCCATGCTATTGCAGGAGATAGGTAATCCTGTAAGGGTACGGGGTATGTAGGACTGCCTGGACAGTGATATAATATTTTCACTGACTGATGCTTTGGTGAAACGGGTTATGGAGGCCATGGTCTCAAGGGTAAATGACCTGACATCAACGTGTCTTTAAATTGGAAAGAGGATCATTGACAGTCAATCGAATCATTTTGCTGTACAAGGATTAACTACACATCCTCAAGAATTGGAGAATGGGAGACAACGAATGTATTGAGATCTCAAACAAAATCATCTGAATTGGGTCAAGACGACATGAAAATAATGGAGAATAAGTTAGACATCAAATCTACCCCCATCATAGCTAAAGTCGAAGGCCAAAGACGGGAACTGGTTAATCTTTCTTCAAACATCAACTATGACCGATCATCAGGATGTAGAGATGGTGTCCTTGATAGAGGCTCCAGAAGGAGGGGTTCTAAAAGTTGCCAATGAGGATTGTTTCATGGAATGTCAGAGGGCTCGACAGTGTAAGGAAGAGATGCATTGTAAAAGAATCTCTGTAGCGAGCCAAGGCGGATATTATTATGTTATAGGAAACAAAAGTGGAAGTTGTGGATATCAAATGGATCAGAAGTATTTGGGGATCAAGAAATAAGAAGTGGGCTTTCCTTCCATCTTTTGGGGCCTCGGGTGGCCAATTAATAATGTGGAAGGAAGATCTGTGTGAATGCTTTGAAATATTGCCTGGGGCATAGTCCCTATCCATTAAAATGCAAAATAAAGGAGATGGACTGTTTTGGGCTCTAACTTCAGTTTATGGATCGGTTCGACCCTATGAGCGTGAGGATTTTTGGGCAGAGTTGGCGGATATTAAGGCATTATGGGATCTCCTGTGGTGTATGGGGGGGAGACTTCAATAGTATTCGATTCTCAAATGAAAAGAGAGGGGGCTCTCGGATCACGAGATCTATGAGAGGTTTTAACAAGTTTATTAGTGATTGGGATCTTTCAGATACACCCCTTCAAAATGCAAATTTTACATGGTCGAATTTTCAGACCACTCCTTCGTGCAATAGGATTTGATGGGTTCCTTTTTGCTCATAAATGAGAATCTGCTTTTGGTCACCCATCTCAATGTTGCCTTCCTTGATTGACCTCGGATCACTCTCCCATCCTACTCTATCAAATTACAATAAAAAAGGGTCCTTATCCTTTCAGGCTTGAAAATATGTGTCTAGCCCACCACAATTTCCAAAATGAGATAACCAATTGGTGGCCTAATGTTCAAATATAGGAATGGAAAGGATTTAGTTTCATGAAGAAATTGCAAATTATTAAAGGAAATCTGAGAGTGTGGACTAAGGGGGTGTTTCGTAACATTGAGAAATCAAAGAACAAAATTTCCTTGGCATTGGAGTTTTTGGACAAAGCGGAGGAACATTGTGATTTGGATACATCGGAAATGGAGGAGATGACGCTAAAAATAGAGTTTGAGAAGGTCATTAGAAATGAAGAAGTTAAATGGAGGCAAAAATCAAGATTCAATTGGTTTAAGGAGATTGATGGGAACACAAGTTTTTCCACAGATTAGTGAATGCAAAGTGATGTAGAAACTTAATCACCTCTCTGATGATTAATGACAATGATACTGAGGAGCCGGAAGACATTGAATAAGCTATAACACATCACTTTTCCACTCTATTTTCTTCTCCTTTTAATCCATGTTGGGGTGTAGAATTATTAGAGTGGGCCCAACTTTTCGTGTAGCAAGTTGCAATGTTGGAAAAAAGCTTCAAAATGGACGAGGTACATAGTACTATCTTGGAAATAGATGGTGAGAAGGCTCTAGGACCGGATGGATTCTTAATGGCATTTTTCAAGTGTAGTTGGGAGGTGGTAAAGCAGGATCTTATAAAGGTGTTTGATGAATTTTTCTGTGAGGGGTATTATTATAAGAGTATGAATTCTACCTTCATCACCCTCATACCAAAGAAAGATGGCCCTTTAGTCCAAGCGATTTCAGGCCCATTAGTTTGATCACAAGCGTCTATAAGATCATTGCAAAATTCTTATCCAAAAGAATCAAGGAGGTCATGGGGGACATTATATCATCCTCTCCCAAGGAGCTTTTGTGAAGGGTAGACAAATTCTAGATGAAATCCTAATTGCCAATGAATGTGTGGAGGAGATGAAAGCAAATGGGCATAAGGGGATTATTTGCAAAGTAGATTTGGAAAAAGCATATGACCATGTGAACTGAGAGTTTTTAGACTTTGTGTTTTTTGAGGAAAAAAGGATTTGGTGCTAAATGGAGAATGTGGATGAGTGGTTGTATTTCTTCGGTTCATTATTCCATCCTTATAAACGGAACCTCAAGAGGCTTTTTTGAGGCCAAGAGGGGCTTTAGACATGGATCCATTATCACCCTTCCTATTCACTTTGGTGGTTGATATTTTGAGTGGTCTCATTCGAAGAGCTGACCGAAACCTAACAAAGGGTTTCAAAATGGGATATATCAATGTGGCTATATTGTTATATCTCATCTCCAATTTGCGGATGACACAATATTATTCTGTGAGGCTTGGGAGGATTACATTACAAATCTCAGGAACATACTTAGATGCTTTAAAAGGATCTTTGGACTAAAGGTCAACTTGGGAAAGTGTAAGGTTGTAGGATTGAATATTTCTGAACAAGAATTGAATAACTATGCACATCTCCTTTAATGCGAAAAAGAAGCATGGCCCTTGAAGTATCTTGGACTACCATTAGGGGGCAATCCCAGTTCAACTAATTTTTGGAAACCGGTAATTGAGAAAATGGCCAAGAGGTTGAGCACATGAAAAAAAAACTATATTTAGTTAGGCGGAAGAATTGCTCTCATTAGATCTACCTTATCAAACCTCCCTACTTATTATTTATCCATCTTCAAGGCCTCGTCTAAAGTGATTAAAGTTATTGAAAAGATGCAACGAGACTTTCTATGGGAACCAGGTGGGATCATCTCATAAAGTGGGAGATTGTACGTAGACCGGTTGATATGGGAGGATTGAGGGTGGCAAATTTGGCTCTTCGTAATGAGGCTATATTAGCCAAATGGCTATGGCGTTTCTGTCGTGAAGTTGGGAGTTTTTGGCATTCAGTGATATTTGCCAATATCGCTAATGGTTGGGATGCCTCTTTAGCAAGGAGATCTCGCATAGTTTGCCCATGGAAGTATATTGGAAAGATATACCCAAAATTTATTCAGAACATAAGATATGATATGGGTAACAGAAGCATAATTCGATTTTGGGAGGATATCTGGTGGGGAGATATCCCTCTATGTCAGAAATTTGGCAGGATGTATTCACTCTCTACTAAGAAAGGATTACCAATCTCCTTAGTTTATAATATCTCTTCCCCGGCATCAAATGTGGCTTGGGACCTTGGCCTTTGAAGAGGCATTTGTGACTACGAAGTCTTAGAGGCTTCGGCCATCATCTCTTTTTTAAATGAAAATTTCATTGGCGCATCTGCTACTTATTCTCGTATTTGGTCTCCTTTGCCAAGCGGGTCCTATAGTTCATCTTATTATAGGTCTTTTATGTTTTCACAGTCTGCCCTACTACCCTCCCACACTCCTTTTCCTGCAAAAATCATTTGAAAATCTCATGGTTCCCCGAGGCTAAAGACATTTTGCTGGAAGGTCGTCCACGTAGGTGACATGCTCCAGCGACGAAGGAAAGGTTGATGCATTCTTCCGCATGTCTGTCATCTTTGCTTTTTGGATGGTGAATCGGTAAATCATTTGTTCATTCATTGCCCTTTTGTAATTGTCATTTAGAGCTATTTCTTTAACATGTTTGACATTTCCCTAGCTGTCTTCTTGGAGATTGCAGATTTCATTTGGTCTTGGGGATGGTCCCCGTTTTCCAAGAGAGGTAAGCTATTATGGAGGTATCTTCCAATTGTTACATTATGGTCAATATGGGAAGAACAAAATCTAAGGATTTTCCAGGACAAAAAAAGAAGTTCCCGCTAGGTTATTAACACTATCTCCATCCGATTGGCTAATTGGGCATCTACGGAGGAAAGTTTCTAGGGGCTCTCTTTTGACATGCTTATTAGAGATTTGCCGATCATTATTAATTCAGGAACTTCTCTCCCAATGTTCATCTTTCATTCTTGGACCCCCCTTGGCGCTGCATTAAAGCTTAATTTTGATGGATGCTCATTGAGGAATCTGGGTCCGTCAGGTTGTGGAGGTCTATTATCTGATGCTTTAGGTGCATGTGTGGTGGCCTATTCAGGCCCTTTGGGCGTGGGAGATGCGGTCCAAGCTGAAATTAAAACATTACTGGTGGAGGTTGATTGGGCAATTGTCATTGGTTGGATGAAGGGAGGGTCTTTGGGGTCTTGGAGGATATCACATCTCATCAAAGAAGTGGTCTTTCTTGCATCAACCTTGAACATCTCATTCAGTTGGGTTCCAAGAGAGGCCAATTCCGTGGCAGATGGTTTGGCTAAAAGGGGGGTTTCCAAAGAAGAACTATTCATGGGTCCCTTTGACGATGAGCCGAGAGGCTTAGGCTCTTGATATTGGCCCCCCTCTCATTGTCCCCCCTCTATTTTACTTATGTCTCTTTCTAGTTGGTGTTTTTTCTATTCTCTCTCTCTACTCTAATATCTTCTCTTGTTGTATCTTTTATCCCCCCACCCCCCTTTATAAATATCATTGTTATTTAGCAACAAAAAGAAAACGAAAGAGGGGGACAACCCTAGTGGTCGTGGGTTTTAAAAGGGCCCCCCCTCTTTTGTAACGAGATCAATGAAAGAATGAATAAAAATTTCCCTGTTTTCCTCTTACACGGGTGAGTTTTTTTTCAAGTTCTTGGTGCCTAGAGCTTGAGCTTGGTTGGTGATTTCCAAGTTGTGAGTTAGTGATTTCTCACATATATGACTTCTTCTCTATCTTCTTCCATCTTTTTCTTTATTTTTCTGGTTTTTCCTCCATTACAACTTGCTGCACATACCCATAATCCTACAGTCCATCAACTTTCTTCTTCCTTCTTCTTTACACAACCTCCATACTATCATCCCTACCCATCGGACACACTCCAGTCCATTCCTTTTGATTCCTTTTGGGATTAACCCATAATATCTCACATCACACCATAATTGTTTCCATCAAAACCCTAAACCCACACTAGGACCACTTGGCCACCCCCAAAACTCTATATTCCGTTTGGAAACCCATCAACCACACTCATATTGCTGCCCAGAATTTCCAGCAACCCATTTCTGTGTTTTCCTTTATTTCTTACAAGAAGTCCTAACCTATACCCTGCGGTTGCTGAATAAACTCCTTTCCTAGTGTTCTTTATATTCAAATCAAAACCCCATTGATTCTTATATCTGCGGCAGCAACCAATCTTGTTGCTCTTTTCATTAACCTCTCTGATTGTAGGCCATAGCATGTGGATAGTATTATGGTCATGATCTCAGCAGTTTGATAGCTGGTATATGCCAATCATGGATACTTTGGAAATCAGCTTTGGGTGAATTCAGTAGAATAATCAAACTTGTGTCCAATCTGTTTGATAATAATCCTGAGTGCATGATTAACATGTGACTGATGATTATGTTGACATTCTTAATGAGGGAGGTACGTTACCACTGATTGTGTGTATCAGATACATCAATAAGCACATGGCTGGATAGTTTACAGTGGGACTGATCAGTTACAGAGATCCTAAAATGATTGCTACCATTCCAATTCATGAGAAGTGCTGTCACAAATAACTAGTCTTGTTCTTTTCTAACATCAACTTGAAGACTCAGTGATCAGTTTTTTTGGGGTGTACTGCATCAATAAATGACTGGGAGATGGAGGAAATGGCTAGGTTATTGGAGATCCTAGATGGCTGCTATCTTCGTATAGATGTGGAAGATGGTTAAGAGGGGGATGTATCTTCCAAATGTTTGCTCGCATTGCCTTCATGATGAAGAGTCGATGAGTCATATATTCATTCATTGTGATTATGCCCATGATGTCTGGAAAGGAATTTTGGGAGAAGTGGACGTGGGTTGGGTGTTCCATGAAAGCTTCATTGAAGTCATGAAGAATTGGAATCTTAGGAGGAATACCCCAAAGGATAGGGTGCTTTGGAAGATGATTCTCCCAGCGGTGTGCTGGTCCATTTGGTTGGAAAGAAACCAGAGGGTGTTTGATAATCATTTGGATCTGGCTTGGATTGTGAACAAAAAGGCTATAGACTGTTTTTTGTTTTTTTGGGTCACCAATTGTAAAGAGTTTGGGGGAAACCTCTTTGTTGATGTTAAAAAGGGTGGGCAAGTACTGTAAGAACTATGTAATCTTCTTGGGCTTTTGGGCCTTGTTGGTTTGCTTTTTTTGGGGATTCGTTATGCCCTTTTATTATTGAATTCCTTTTGCTTAAAAAAAGAAGAAGAAGAAATTGCTCCTATTGATCACAAGCTAGTAAATACCTAGTTGGGCCTGCTTTTTATTTGGGTTCATCTTGTGTCTATGGGTCTAAACCTTGAGGCCCATAGTATCTATTCCTATCAGAGTGTGCAGCAATTTTTGATTCTATTTTACTATGAATATGTGCTGAATAACGAAAATTGCAGACTTTGAGTGTTTTGACCACATTAAAAAATTTGAGTTCATGTTTTGGAGAAAGCTAAATGGAAGCAATGTAAATTAGTGGGTCTTATCTTCCATCATTGGTGCTTGCTTTTATGTCTGTGAATGGTATCCTTCACAGTTGATTGGAGAAAATTTTAGTTGTGTAATTGTTTGAAGTTGTCTTAACACAGGTTAAAATTTTTGATTTCTAAGAATATTTCACCCATGAGAGTTATGGAAATGTTGATTAAATGTTCTGAAATAATGGAAAATATATAGAAATTATGGAAATATTGGAAAAATGTGAAAATTTTCAAGAAACTTCAGGGAATGTTAAAATAAGTATGATCACACATTCATGAATCCAAAAGCTAAAATAACATATATGTACAACAAGTAGGAGAGAAATAAGCAATAGCATAGGCATTGTTGATAGGATATAATTCATTATTAACCAGATTTTTTTTTCATATTCAAGACTTGGATAATGAAGATTAGTAAACCTGATAAATCGAAATATAACTCTTGCTCTCTCCCTCAATACTTGAAAGAATTTCGAGGTGGCTCGAAGTCCTCATCCCTATCTTGAGCAAGTTGACCATAGTATTGTTGCTCTACATACATATACAACAACAACAACAACAAACTGCCTTATCCCAACTATTTGTCGTCGGCTACACGAATCCTGTTCCTCCATTCCGCTCTGTTTAGGACTATATCTGTTGTTAAATTACAAACTGCCATGTCCCTCCTTATTACTTCAACCCAGGTCAATTTTGGTCTTCCTTTAGTCCTTCTAGCACCTTCAACTGGCATTGTCTCACTCCTCCTCACTGGTGCAGTCATTGGTCTTCGTTGCACATGCCCAAACCATCTCAATCGACTTTCCCTCATTTTATCACCTATGGGTGCTACACCTAAGCTCCCATGAATGGGTTCATTCCTAATTCTATCCTTTCTAGTCTTGCCACTTGTCCATCTCAACATAACTTTGAAAAAGCATAATAATCAAAAGTTCTAGTTAAACAACCATCAAAACTTGTGAAATCATGGACTCAAGGTATTTTCTTGGGTCTGTTGGACTTAATTTATGGGCTTCAAAATTGGACTTTTCAGGCCCACAATGTTAGCCCACAACAAAAAAAGATGGGATGGTTCAACCCCTGATCATACATACTCCACTTGTCTCGAAAATCACGACTCCATGTTTTATAGTGATAAAGTAACATCATTGGAAAACTTTAACCATGAAGCATGTCTTCCTAGATGAATAATTTTCTGATGTCGAACTTTCTCTGCATACCTAACTTTGTTGGCTTGCCTTGGGAGAAGTTCAAAGTATGCATTAGTAGATTGTTGCATTGGCTCTTGCAAAACCAACTTGTCCAAGACACTATTTGTTGACTCAAAGTAGCAAGTAAAGTTGGGGTAGACCAAGGACCAAGATTTCAATTTCATTGCATATTTTTCTCAAAGGTTATGGAAATTTTAGAGAAATTTCACTGGAATGTTTCAAAATAATAGAAAAAATTGTGGAAATTTCGTTATTAATATCAAACTTTTTAATGGAACTTCAAGGAATGTTAGAATATCATGATTACAAACCCAAGACTCAAAAAACTATAAAAAAACATCTATGCATAAGTTAATCACATAGATTAACAAATGGCTACTAAACATGTCAAATTGCATGACAGTTTTTGATGCAGCACACAAGCCAAAGAAAGGTTACGCTTGTGGGTAATGGGCCCAAAATATAATGCTGGGAGTAATCTTGATAATTATTCCAACAATTCCCAAAATTAGGGAACTAACGATAACTGAAACCAGTGGGTAAATTGGCTTTACTTTATGGGTTGGATTAGGATTCAGATTGGGTAATAATCTGATCAGAATTGTAGGTTATAGAAGGTCAAAATCAGGGATGGAACCAAGGGAAAAACAGTGGTTAATATGACATTCATGGATTCAGATGTAGGGCCCGTTCATGGGCTGGATTGGGATTCAGATTGAGTAATAATCAGATCAGAATTCTAGGTTATAGAAGGTCAAAATCAGGGATGGACCCAAGGGAAAACAGCGGTTAATGTGACATTTGTGGATTCAGATGTAGGGCCAGTTTTGAGGAGTGACATCTATGATGGAACACAGGTTCTGTTTTGTTATAGAGGCCTGGAAAATAAGATCAAAATTAAGGTAGCCTGGAGACCTGTATAGGTCCACAACAGGGGTATAAAACAAGACTTACAGGTAGGATTTCTGGGACTGTTTTGATAGGTTACAGAATCTAACAGGCTAATGGTTCATGGATCACAGAAAGGTATAACATGGATTGATTTCAGAACAGTAGCTGTTTTAGGACAGAAATCTGAAAGAACAGGCCATTTTCTGGGTTAATATGGAACAGGCATAAGAACTTTTAATGGTTCAGGGATGTCAACCAGGGACTAGAACTTATGGTTCAGTAGCAGGTAAGATTAGTGATAGAGATTTGATTCCACAAGTCAGAAACAACAAAGGGTATAAACTATGGGGGTTCTAGTACTGCCGCCATGGTATAGTTGATGGGTTTTGAATTTTCTGATAGGAGACAGCAAGGGGTTTCTTCTATAAGATGCCACAGGGTTCTAAAATTGATTCCCTTGGGTTTAGAAGATGAAGACAGCAAAGAAAAGGGTTATTTCAGGACTGCAGGTCTTATATCTGTAGAAGGCAGTAGTTCTTGATTAAAGGAAGTCAATAGAGAGAATTATATGCCTGGCCGATGGGTATGGGCGATAGAAATAATGGAGAAGATGTTGGGACAAGCTTACCTATTCAAGAATCCTAATAAAGAATGGTTCTTGAGGTTGTTTAACAGACTTTCTTGAAACCAGTAAACTGAAACAGCAGGTAGCAAGGGAGGAAAATAAAAGAAAAAGAAAGAAGAGAATGAGATGAGAGATAGAGAAGAAGATGAGTACCTATGGAAAATCCCTCACCCAAGATCTTGGAAATCACCAACCAAGATTCCAACTTGGCACCAAAAGCTGGAAGAAGAGAAAGACCACTCGTTGAGAGCAGAAAATCCAAATTTTATTCATAATATTCATTGTCGATCACAAGCGTCTCTCTTTTTAAAGACATAAATTCCCAAATAATAGAAACCATGTAAAATGGAACTAACTATTGCTTAACCCTATAAAATAAAACTTGCTAAAACACAAAATAAAGAAGCCAAAACATGTGGCTCATTACTAGTAGTCAACCAGCTCTATTCCTCATAATAAAAGGGCTTTACAAAATTAACCAAAAACAATATGATGCAGCAGCTCTCCACTATTTGGAGAAAGCCTACCCTATTTGGAAGCCCAAATCCAAGATTGCTCAAGGAAAGAGGAATGGGGACAAATGTCCTTGGTAGAAGATTGTTTTAGGGTTCTTTTTATTTTAATTGATCATGTAATAAGACTTTTTTACACTAATAGTTTAGGGACTAGTGTTTAGCAAGGTTTAAGGGGTAAATTGGGCAGGTTATGTTATTTTGTTTGGTCAAATAGAGGGTTAAATTAGTGTTGGTCGTGTGGACCACTAGGGGGGTATTTTAGGGAGTTTGTGTCCAAAGTTTTAAAAGGATTTATAACCCTATTGATGTCACGATTTCTGTAGAGATTATTGGAATAGAATTCAAGTTTTTCAACTCAGGCATGGGCAAGTGTTCTCCTTTTCCTCTTAAGAGTACTCAAGGTGAGAAGCTCCTCTCTGTTCTCTCTTAATCTCCTCTCTCTTCTTCTTACCTTCTCCTTCTTTCCACCATCTTCTTTATAAAAAATACTTGTTGTAGATTTTTCTGCAGAAAACTATCAACCTCCATTAACAAGTTCACCCACCCACCAATCCCCAACCCCTTTGTTTTTTTTTTAAACCCTTTCACAGGGGTGCTAAGACCTCTTGGGCAACCCACCCATTCTCTTTCTCCACCTATAAAAACCAACTCCTAAAATTTAGGAGCTGATTGTTCTGTCACCAGGCGGCACACAGTACAGTTGCAAACTTTTGTGGAAATTTCCTATCACTTGGAGTAGAACTTTGGCAAGGCTCCTGCACTTTTTGAGAGGTTATTGGGTTATCTACAACAGATAAGAGTAGTATTTTGATTTCTTAATTGTTGCCGGAGCTGTGATTAGTTTTTTGGGTTTCTTTGCTGAATTCTCCATTAAAGCACATTTGCCTAAATAATCGTTTTCTAGTTTACATAGCTAGGGACATTCAAATTATGTGAAATTTGGAGGAGAGTACCACTATAGTCTTCCCGGAATATTCCCAAAAGCCCAAAAAAATCTGACACGTCAGAAGGGTATTTTGATAATTTTATCACTTTTCTGAAAAAATTACAGAATTGCCATTGGGGTAATTTTTCAGAATTGTTTATTTGGGATATTGTTTGCTATTTGGAATCCTCTACAAGTGTTTTGCATATATTTCATGTTGGGTTCCACATCACATTCCCTTACGTCCCTCAAGTGATTCAATGTTGGTTGCCTCCTCCGAGTAATGCCTTGAAGTTGAATTTTGATGGAAGTTCTTATGGAAACCCGGGACATTCAGGTGTGGGAGGTACAAGTTATGATGCTTCGGGTTCTTGTACAGTGGTTTTTTCAGGTCCAATGGGAATTGGAGATGTCATCGATCGGAGTTAAAGGCACTCCTATTTGGTTTGAGGTTGATGCATTCTAGAGGTTTCTCTTCCCAATATATAGAGGTGGAAGGAGACTCACAAGTTGTCATCGGATAGATGGTGAGTGGTGGTCATGGCCCATGAAGATTATCACACTTGCTAAAGGAAGCGGTTTTTCCGGTTTCCTCCCTGAATATCTCATTCAAATGGATCCCGAGAGAAGCTAATGTGGGTGCAAACAAATTGGCTAAGAGGGGAGTCACAGAAGAAATCATATTTGTAGGCAGTCTTGAAGAGGAGATGATG
>JAOXJP010267029.1:0-20495 GCA_025762735.1 Platanus orientalis
GGGTAGCGCCAATAGGCGATAAAATGAGGGAAAGTCGATTGAGATGGTTTGGGCATGTGCAATGAAGACCAATGACTACACCAGTGAGGCGAAGTGAGACAATACATGTTGAAGGTGCTAGAAGGAATAGAGGAAGACCAAAATTGACTTGGGTGGAGGTAGTAAAGAGGGACATGACAGCTTATAATTTAACAGCAGATAAGGCCCTAAACAGAGCGGAATGACGGAACAGGATTCGTGTAGCCAACCCCAAATAGTTGGGATAAAGCTGTTTGTTGTTGTTGTTGTTATATATTTCATTACATAAACGACCATTCGAATTAAACATCCATAACTACCATAACATTGCAGCGGAAACTAGCAATAACAATAATATCAAGTATCAAGTGCAGTGGAAAATAGATTCAAATATGACATGCTAAACAATGCAGTGGAATAAACTTAGTCTCCAACTATATCAAGTCCATAAGTGTCCAACTAAACATCATCAAATGATCATCCAACAAGGTCTACATAATCTCCACATCTCATCAAATAAAAGTAACAAAGTCTACTAAACTTATAGTCTATCAAATGCTTAAGTATATAATGTGCTGAAAGTAAACTGAATATAGGAATAGTAAAAGATAAGGTTATCTCATCCTCAAAAACCTCATCTTGGGCCGAACCTGCAAAGAGTACACACTATGAGCCTCCATCTAAAATGGTTTTAAAAACATGGGTAAGCTATAAAGGCTGTGAGAAAACATACAAAATGTCCTACAGAGTAAATCGGTCTTCGCACGAATACAACTCAATAATTAATCGTGACATGTAAAGCATATGTGAATCAATGCTAATCATAAATAATCATCAAGTTCTAATAAGAGATATTCAACAAGTGAAATCCAACTCAAATAAGTGTCCATGAATGAAATGTTTAGTGTGTAGCTCGTAAAGGAAAATTCATAACATACGATGCAAATGCTTACTTCAAAATACTTATCCATAAGTAGGCTTAGGAACCTCTTGGATAGGTTGTCTTAGCTAATAGATTTTCAAAATCCAATGCATGATAGAGTGAACCCAATAAGGTCTTCGAAACCAACCCATGATGAGTTTTTGAAACAAAACTCATCGAATCAAATCAAATCAATCAACCCATGTAGGGTCTTCGCTTGCCTGAAGGCCAACCCCGACCCTTAGGGGTCTTTGAATATGTATAATCCACAAAAATCCCCTAGGTCATCAAGGGTGTTCACTGTATTGTATCCTTAATGATAGGGTCTGTAGCCTACAAAAGATCCCCCAGAGCGTCAAGGGTGCTCACTGTACTATATCCCCAATGGTAGGGTTTGTAGCCTCCAAAAATCCCTTAGGGCGTCAAGGGTTGTTCGTTTAAATTCCTCTAGACGAGGGTGTAGCTTGCAAAAAATCCCCCAGGGCATCAAGGGTTGTCCGCTAAAATTCCCCTGGACAAGGGTGCAAAACCAAAGCCATTTGTCCAAAACGATATGTCAAAACCAATGCTTATATATAGTAATGTATTACTACATAAGGAATGCTAAGAAAAAGATGTGCATGTAGTCAAAGCTCATATAAGAAGTTGAATCGTGGTAAAAAGATCGTGTTCAAAACAAAACCAAAGGTGTAATAAGCTCATGTCTAAAGCCGAAACCAATTAAAATAGTTCAAATCCCAATAAGGCACATGACTTGTAAAGTTCTAACATGAAACTTATAGGATCAAACATAAATTGACATAATTATGCAATAAGCTCATAAAAGTATCGATATTATCAACAAGTGTCTGAATTAGATTAAGGAACATGATGTGGAACTTGTCAACTTAGGGAAACCAATCAAAGATCATCATCACAATGAATAGAGATCATAAATATATGGAATTAAATGTATAATCATAGAGTTATCACATGACTTCACTATTCCCCTTTGATTTCACAAGGATCCAACTCCCCTACTTCCAATTACAGAGAAAAGACAAAGAAAAGACTTAGAGATTCAATGCTTCTATAATACTAGAGCAAAGAAATGAATAGATCCCTTAAGAAACATGATCAAATTGAGTAGATCTAATAATTCACTTATAGAATTCAAATATCTATATAATCAAGTGAAATTACCAGAGCAAATGATAGGAAAATGGAAGGAATGCCCCAATGGATTATGCAATTCATCAAAAACTTCATAGGTCTACTAATCAAATGATGGAAAACTGAGATCTCATACAAATTGAAATATATCCATGGAGAAAATGACAAGGGAAATGAAAAAGTAACACATCAAGTGTGTAGATTCACTCAAATCTTTATAGATTTAATAATCAAGTGATGTAAAACTAAGATCTCACACAATTGGAGAATAACAATGAAAAAGATGACAGGAAAACAAAGGGAGTAGCACATTAAGTAATGTAAACTCACACAATTCTTCATAAATCTATTAATCAAGTGATGTAAAATTGAGATATCACATAAAACTAGGAATAACAATGAATAAAAGGACAAGAAGGCAAAGGAGTTGCATATAAAGTATGTAAACTCATAATCTTTGATCCAATCTCCAAGATCTTCCACAATCCCCTTTCCTTTCTCTCATTTCTCTGCAATTCATCCATCAAACAGATCATCCAACACTTAATTATCATAATTAATGAAGTTTCTTGTTGGATCTAACCATCTACTAACTAAATCTAAGGTTTTAGGAAGCTTACCAAGCCTTTGGAGAAGATGACTCTTCTCCTTTACCAATTCTCCCATTTCTTGATTCCCTTTCCTTCAATTTTGTACTTCTAAACTTAAGTAGGCTGAATTGGGGTTATATACAAGCCATGGTCAATTTTTCCCTTGAGGAGAAATCCCCCTCAAAATTCGTAGAACTGTGATATATATATTTCTTTTGGGGAACTGTGACCGCTTGCCTTGAAGTGAGAACGCTTGGGGTACCCTACTGTGATCGCTTGCGCCTACGCGCGATCGCTTGGGAAGCCATACCGCGAGCTCTCGCATGGAGGTGCGATCACTCGTGGTGGCCCAGTAAGTGGGTGCTGGGTTCCCTAGTTTCCAAGGGGCCTCTGGGTTCTCCTATGGTCCTCAGGTTGGGTCAATTTACTTTATAGTTAATTTACCTTACCTAATTTATGTTGATACATGTGCGGGATGTTACAGATATTGCTCTTGAGTTTAAGGTAAGCATGTCAGACTTCAGTCATCAAGGCTTCTTTTGGGAGGAAAAGTATCTCTACCGGGACTTTTGGTATAGTTTTAGCGTGATGGGATCTCCTCAGTTTGTTTTGGTACTCCAGTCACTTCTAATATCGTATTTGTTTTGGTCAAAACAAGTTGCACATAGCTAATGGCTTGTTACTTTTTGTAGTTGGCATTGGATGTATCCCTCTTACCTCTTCCTTGTCTATATCCTCTGTGTTCCATGTTCACAACTTTAAATTGAACTTAGTATCTGTTAGCCATATTACCAAAACTTTGAATTGTAGTGTCACTTTCTTTCCTTCTTATTGTGTTTTTCAGGACTTGGAGATAAGGAAGATGATTGGTAGAGGTCATAAGGATTAGGAGCTATACCTTATGGATAGATGTTCATACGTTGCATCTCCAGTTCAGCACACTCACTCCTTAGTTCAATCCTCTTCCTATAGGGATCAACTACTTCAGTGGCATTATCATCTTGGCCATACTTGTTTTCTTTATTGGAAAGACTATTTCCTATGTTGTGTACTTCCGTCTTTGATTTTCATTGTGAGATTTACGAGTTTGCTAATAATTGTAGAACTTCATATCCCTTTAGTACGAGTAGAAGTACTACTCCATTGCTCTTGTTCACTCCGATGTGTAGGGAGCATCTTGTTTGGTTTGCATTACTTTCTGATCTTTGTGGATGATTACTCCAGGGCTACTTTAGTGCATTTGCTGAAATCCAAGCATGAATGTTTTTCATTCTTTCAATTGTTTCATATATTGATTGAAACTTAATTTGAACCTAAGTTAAGGTTCTTCATTCCGATAATGGTGATGAGTATATCTAATGCTTTCACTTCTTATTTTTCTCAACATGGTATCTTTCATCAAGCTACGTGTTTTGGTATTCTTAAACACAATGATGTCATTGAGAAAAAAACCATCACCTCTTAAAAATTACATGTGCCTTGCTTTTCACCCAGAACGTTCCTAGAGTATTCAAGGCTGATGCCCTTCAGACTGCCACTCACTTGATGAATTCTATACCTTCCCGGATTTGTTGTTTTAGATATCTTCTTGAGCTTCTCTTCTATTCATCTCTTGTGTCGTTTCTTCCTCCGTAATTATTCAGTTGTATTTGTTATGTGCATGTTCCTAAGTTTGATAGATCCAAGTTAGATCCTAAAACTCTTAAATGCATTTTTCTTAGTTATCCCTTGAGCCAAAAGGGCTAGAAATGTTATCAAGCTTTGACTCGTAAAAGGATTGTCACCGTTGATGTTCCTTTCTTGAGTTTGTTCCTTCTTGATAGTTTTATCTTTAGAGGGAGATTGGAGGTGGTGAAGATGAGACTTCTCTTCCTTTACCTGTTCCCTCTTATTTCTTTAATTGTGATGATGGGAGCAAGGGGGAGCCAGTCATTCCTAAGGAGGACTTTTCTAAAGTGTACAACAACAACAACAACAACAAACAATCTTTACCCAACTATTTGGGGTCGGTTACACAAATCCTATTCTGCCATTCTACTCTATTTAGGGCCATATTTGCCATTAAATTACAAGTGACATGTCTATCCTTACTACTTCAACCCTGGTCCCTTTATCCTTCCTCTTGTCCTTTTAGCTCTTTTAACTTGCATTGTCTCACTCCTTCTCATTGGTGCACTCATTGGTCTTCGTTGCGCATGACCAAACCATCTCAGTCAAATTTCTCTCATTTGTTCACCTATTGGTGCTACACTCAAGCTCTTGCGAATGGATTCATTCGTAATTCTATCATTTCTAGTCCTTCCACTAATCTATCTCAACATCCTCATTTCAGCTACACTCATTTTATGTACGTGTTGCTTGTTGGCTGCCCAACATTGTACTCCATAAAGCATGGCTGGTCTTATAAAAATTTTCCTTTAATTTTAGTGTTATTTATCACACAACACTCTAAAAGTACCTCTCAACTTCAGCCATCCCACTCTAATTATTTGGGCAACATCATCTACAATATCTCCCTCTTTGTGCATAATTGAACCAAGATAACAAAAATGGTCACTCCAAGTATCTCTTGGTTATCAATTCTAACTACTCCCTCATTTCTATTACTATTTTTTGCTAAACTTGCAATCCATATATTATGTTTTAGTCTAGTTTATCTTAAAACCATTTGATTCTAAAACATCCCTCCATTGTTCTAACTTGGCATTTACCTCATCTATAGTCTCATCAATCAACACAACATCATCGGCAAACAACATATACCATGGCACCTCCTCTTGTATACGCCTAGTCAACTCATCCATAAATAAGACAAAAAGGTACGGACTCAATGTTGACCCCTAGTGCAAGCCTATTGTGATTGCATAGTCACTTGTCTCTCCCCCGATTGTCCTAACCATATTTGCAGGGAAGTTTGGTACAAGGTGCGAAGCTCGCTTCTTGGGAAGCTCGTTTGGGAAGTTAATTCCATTTTGCTTCCCCAAATAGTGAGAAGTGTGCTTTTGAGAAGCATGGTGAGGTGAGTGGAAGCTTCTAGAGTTGCTGGTAGACACTTTTGGAAAATAGATCCAAGAAACAAAATTTTATTTTATTTAATGTAAATCCTATGCATTAGCATTGAATAAAACATAATCTATGAGATTTAATAATGATTTTGTAGGAAAAAAGATTTGGTATTGATTATTGTTTATATTATTTTATTCCAATCCAATACAAAAAGATTCAGATCCAATGGTTTTCATACAAGGTCTTCTATAGTCTAACTCCAAGATATTCTACAAAAAATCTTATGCATGGTAAAATCCTATGTACGTCTGGTCACACTAATAACAAATGGTTTGCATATTGATTTATATGTCATGATTATTTGTTACTTACATAGTATAGCTTTTTGGGTTTTTATACTTTCTTTAACTTTATTCACTTTAGTGTATTATACTTGAAATTATTGATTGTAACCTATAACTTTATTTTTGTTTTTTGCTTCGTACTTCAGAAGGATTTATTGAGCCTTGCTTCCTGATTATCGCTTTCGCATTGCTTCCCGCTTTCGCTTTGGTAACTATGGTCCTAACACTAGTTATCGCTCCATCATACATATCCTTGACTAGGTCATTATATCTACTTGGGACCCCTTTCTTATCCAAAACCCACCAAGTGATCTCTCTTGGTGCTCTTATCATATGCCTTTTCTAGGTCAATCAAGACCATGTGAAGATCTTTTTTCATCTCTCTATACTTTTCCATCAATCGCTGAAATATGAGGATAGCTTCAGTTGTTGATCTCCCAGGCATAAATCAAAACTGGTTTTTAGACACTTTAGTTTCACGTTTTAGTTGATGCTTAATCACTTTCTCTCGTAGTTTCATTGTATGGCTCATAAGCTTGATCCCACGATAATTGGTGCAATTTTGGAAATCACCATTGTTCTTTTATAGAGGAACCACAATACTTTTCCTCTACTCATCCAACATTTTTTTAGTTCTAATGATCTTGTTAAACAGCTTAGTTAACCATGATAAGCTATCGTCTGTCATACATTTCCAAACCTTAGTTGGGTACCATTTGGTCCTAGTGCCTTTTCTATCTTCATCCTCCTCAAAGCTTCTTTTAACTTCCGACACTCAAATCCTATGAATGTATCTATTATCTCTGATCTCCTCTATTCTGTCAATTCCTAAACCGGCATTCCCTACATGATCCTCATTTAATAATTTTTAGAAGTAGCTCCTCAACCTTTCTTTTATCTCTTTGTCTTTTACTAAGACTATTTGATCCTCACTTTTAATGCATCTAACATGGTCTAGGTCTCTACATTTCCTATCCCTTATTCTAGCAAGTTTATATACACCCATCTCTACCTCTCTAGGTGATGTTCCTATCAGTCTTGCTTACTCTCATGATTCACATTTTTCTATTGCTCTTAGGAAGGGCATTCAGTCATGTACCCAGCACCCCATTGCTAACCATGTGTGCTATAATTCCTTATCTCCCTCCTTTAGAGCTTTTTCTACTTGTCTATTGTTTTTATTCTGTGCAATGTGTCTCAGGCTATTTCCTAGCTACAGTGGAGAAAGGCCATGTAAGAAGAAATGAAGGCTCTTGAAAAAAATAGCATGTTGGATGTAGATGTAGTGGATTTGCCTAAAACAATGAACCTATGGGGTGCAGATGGATTTTTTCCATGAAGCTATGGTCTTATGGAATAGTGAAAAGGTACAAGGCAATGTTGATGGTCAAGGTCTATACTCAGGCTTATGGAATCAATTACCTAAAGATCTTTGCCCCTGTGGCAAAGATGAATTCCAAATAGATATTGATATATGTTGTAGTCAATTAGGGGTGGCCTCTCCTTTAGCTTGATGTTAAGAGTGCTTTTCATCATGACGACTTAAAGGGGGAAGTGTGCATGAGGGTACCTCCAAGTTTTCTACATGCTACCGGTTGAGGGTTGTCTTCTTAAGAAAGCTATGCATGGTCTCAAGCAGTTTTCGGAGTGTTTGAGAGATTCCGTACTGCCATGCTCAAGAATTAATACAAACAATGTCAAGTTGATCATACTCTCTTTGTTTAGCACCAAAGTGGCAAAGCGACATCCCGTATTGTATATGTGGATGATATTGTTGTTATTGGAAATTATTAGTGTGAAATGATAACCTTAAACGCTTCATGGGAAATGAGTTTTGAGTTCAAAGACCTAGGATAGCTACACTACTTTCTTGGCATTGAAGTTACTTGGTCCAAGATGGGTATATTTCTGTCTCAGAGAAAATATGTCTTAGATCTTCTATAGGATACAGGTTTATTAGGTTACAGGCCTTGTGAGTCTTCTATTGATCCTAATTATCGCCTCTAAGAAGATGAAGGTGATAGGCTTATTGATATAAGAAGGTATCAGAGGTTGGTAGGTAAGCTGATATATCTCTCTTTGACTAAGCCAAACATCTTATATGTAGTTGGAATTGTCAGTTAGTTTATACATGCTCCTATTACGAGACACCATTAGGCAGCTTACCTTATTGTTTGATACCTAAAGAAAAATCTAGGCAAGAGACCTTTGTCCGTTAGGCAAAGTGACCTTATGTTGAAGCATTTACTAATGCAAATTGGGCTATATTAGTGACAAATAGGTGATCTACCTCAGGGTACTCTACATTTGAAGGTGATAATCTTGTCATTTGGTGAAGCAAGAAACAACACCGTAGTAGCAAGATCAAATGCCGAGGCCGAATTCCCGTACATGGCTCATGGAATATGTGAACTCCTATGGATTCGAGGTATGTTGAGAGAATTGGGATTTGTTGTACAAGGGCTCATGAACCTGTATTGTAACAACAAAGCAGCCATTAGCATTATTCATAATCTTATTCAACATGATAGAACAAAGCATATTGAGATTGATCGGCACTTCATTAAAGAGAGAATCCATTCCAGGCTGATATGTACGCCATTTGTGAAGATAGAAGACTAATCAACTGATATGTTTATGAAGGGACTTAGTGGTCCTAGCTTTTCCCTGATAGTGGGTAAGCTTGGCATGCGTGATATTTACATACAGCTTGAGGCAAGTCTAGGAATACAATGTATTGCATCTAAGGGTATATTTTTCATTCATATGTAGTAGGGTATATATGTAAATACGTATCTCCTTTCATGTGCTTCTGTATCTCTCTCAATATATAAATTGTTCATGTGTGAGTCTACACTCTCTCACATACTTTCTTTTCATACAGGTACCTTCTTCTTCTTCTTCCTTCTTCCTAATCAACTTTAAACTCTAGTTCTACTCAACCCTATCTCAAACACCTAATTCTGTTGGTGTCAGTAGCAGTTTGATTGTGCTGTCCTCTGAAGTACAATAGAGCAAAGGAGAAGGTAGTCTTATGGGCCTTATGATGTAAAGGGTGTGAAAATATTCAAAGTGAGGGGCTTCTTATAAATTAGAATCATGTATGAGATTTAAAAGGTTGTAAAAACAGAGACACAGATTTATTTATTTTTGTCTGTTTCTTGCTTTGTTCTTTTATTCTGCTTTAAGGGGATATCTTATCTCCTCTCTTTGAATAAATTTTTATTACTCATAAAAAAGACTAGTTTTGTTTGATGAGACTAAATAGGGGGATGAAAAAACTAGGACTGCACATGGATGCCTAGAATCTTATGGTTTTAAAATAAATTGGACTAAGAAAGAATATCTGGATTATGGTTTCAGCATAAACATGAGTAGATTCAACGTAATAGTTAAGATTGATGGCCATGAGATACCACAAAGCAATAACTTTCGTGATAGAATTAGAGCTTAGTAGATGAAGTGAGAAGTGCTTTTTGTGTGTTGTTCGACCTGCATATACAAATCAAACCGAAGGGAGAATATTATATGCTAAAAGATCTGCCATGTTTTGTGGAGCAGAATTTTGGGTAATCAAGAGACAATACGTTCATGGAATTAGTGGCCAAGATGACATGAAAGGATAAAGTTGGAAATGAATGCATTCAAGGAAACATAGTGTTAGCTCCAATTGGTGGGGATTTCAACTGAGATTGTTGGGTCATGTGAATCTAAGACTGATGATGCGCCAGTGAGTGTTTTCTGTGCAAGTTGATGACTCTGAAGGACAAGGGAAAGGGGAAGGACATGGGTTAAGGTGGTACTGGCAACACTACTTTAAATAGGTTATCTTAGACTAGTTATATGGTAGAACCTAACCATACGTATCTTCTAATTAAAATGTGTGCCCTAAAAATTCCTCCTTCCCAAGGGCTATTTTTCTAAATTAATATTTTGTTTTTATGTAGAAAACCACTTTTTTTGTTTGTTTTTGAAATGGTTGTGGTTATTTACTAATCAAAATTCAATTGTTGTAAGAGGTTATTGACAAAGAGTATTTGTCTAATTTCAATATTTGGTTCTCTTTTTCTTAAAAAAATATATCGCACTCAAAGTTGGTATGAGCTTAAGAGTCGTTTTGCCGAGTTAGCACAGATATGTTGAACTAAGGTTTGTTCTTTCTAGTTTTATTTTTAAATTGTTTTGCTGTGATAGCACGTACAAGTTGAACTAAAGTTGTTTTTTGTAATTTAATTGTTACAGTTTTAGGTTTTAGGTTCTACTGACTTCACCGTTTGAAGAAAGGATTTTTCTTACATATTCTCTTGCAGATTATTGATGTTCTGGAATTCATCCCTTCACATGTTGCGGTATGTCTTTCTTCTTATTTTCTTTCTCTCATAGCATTTATGCATTACAAATTTATTGTTCGCTTCATCTTCCAATTTCTAAATTGCATGTGCCTGCTGTTTTGGCTATCATAAATTGATTGATTTTTCTTCCTTGGTCTTTCTGCATATGAAGCTCAAGCTTTTATGCCTAGTCAATTTATTGTTTCATTTTCTGTTTTCCTAATTGCATCTACACTCTTTTCTTGCCTATGTCGAGTGATTGAGCTGGCAATGGGACGTATAGACAACTCTGTTTTCTTTTATTTACCTGATTTATTGGGTGAGATCACTGGGTGGAGTAATTAACTTAGACCTATGGTTGTTGGCTAGTGGATGAAACTTAATAGGTATGGTTATGCAACTTGCAGCCAGAACTGTCACCATAAAATTCAAAAATAATGCCAACACTTTTACATTTTAAAACTTGTGATCAAATTTTCACTAACCACAAAAAAAGGATGCAAAAAAGGTGTAAATTTAGGTTTGTGTGAAGGGGACAATAATGTTTTAGGTCATTACATGTACACTTCACACTTTTTGTTTCAGTGAATGTTTTTTCTCATGGCTTGTACAGTTTTTCTTAGATTTAATAAAAATCTTTTATGATGAGAAAATGCTAGAAGTGAGGGTTTGGAGTGAAAGAGAGGTAGATTTTCGTAAGGTGTCTGGTAGGAGATGTATAGGCATTGAACCTGAGTAAAAATTGGTGGAAAAGTGGATTCTGGGGGAATAGGGCTCGTCTTATAAGATTTTGGTGAGATCATTAGGTGTGGCGGGATTGATACTATTTATATTTTTTGCTGAGATTGAGGCATGCCATTCTACAATTTGGGATGAGGAGGCTTAAATTCTATTTGATGATTGATGTTTGGAGCCCATTCATGGAATCAGACTGAAAACCTCCCTGTATGTGTAGAAGATAGATTAATGTCTTTGAGATCCCACTGTATTCTTGAAGTGTTGGCACTGTTTCAGTGATAGAGGAGCTTTGTGGCCGTTACATAGAGGTGGATATGAAGTGTTTGAAGTGGGGAAGATGGATGTGGCGTAGATTCTTGCCTGAGCAGAAGTTCATAAAAATCCCTCTTTCTTGTAGCTCGAGTTTGAAAATTGGATGCAGAATAAATCTATAAATATTTACATATATGGGTTATGGATCCTCTAGAATAGGGTTTTGTTTGGCAGAAGCAATTAGTGTTTGGATTTAGGTTTGAAAGGTTAAGGTGAAAAAGATTCAAGAATGGTTAGGATTGTGATTAATGGCTGATTTTGAATTTCTTCTGCACAAAAGTTCAAGATCAAAAGGCAAACATCAAGATTATTAAAGAATTTCAAGAAACTAGAAGATAAAAGCTTGTCTGGCCTATGGAATTCTCCAAGAGAAAAATCAGAAAATGTGTCCCATATTTATAGAAAAACTGTGACTAATTCTAAAAAAATTTTAATTACTAAGAAACTACCTAAAAAGACTTCTAATTAAAATAAAACTTTAAAATAATAATTGCCCTCACAAATTGATACCCTGCCAGTATTTTGGCCCTAAATTTCCCAAATGACCTCATATTTGCAAGATCTTGTTATTGTTAGAAAGTAACATTTAAGTAGACACCAAAATCAAGTCAATTGGTGAGATTTGTCCCTTGAAAGTATGGCCTAAAGAAAAGTGCTGGTAATGAAGTATATCCCTAAAACTAATGACTTGCTAAATTTGGTAGCTAAGAATACTAATTGGTATCCTAGTCAACCAATAACATATATTTACTAATTGACTTTAACTACCATAGGAGACTTAATCAGATTCGAATCTAACTAAGAATTTACTTGGTTTGGAATCCATTTGGGGCCCAAAGACAATTATACAGACATCATGGAAAGGGAGCCATGGTTTGTCCAGCAGTAGACCTAGAAAATCCCAAAAGCCATCCCAGAGGAGGCTCAAGTTTTGGCCCACTTAAAATCCCATGTTTAAGCTTAGATGCAGGTGTAATCAGAAGGAAATGGGGCTTTTTTTACAGACTTCTCTGGGGCTGGTTTCTTGCATTTTTTGCTCCTGCATCATGTTATCTATTTGTTGCATATCACAAATGAAGAAGTTTTAGTGCTTGCTGGGGTGATGTGAGCAGGCCTTATTTGGGTGAATGTGATAAAGCGATCCATGGAATCAAGAATATTGGACGATCAGATAATAGCCAGACAGCTGGGATCTGACAAGGTAGATTTTCTGGTTGCGGTTTGCGGTTGAGCGTTGAAGCTTCAATGGAGGAGCTGTGCTTGAAGACAGTATAATCTACTACAATGCTGAGCCTCGTCTTGCTGATGCATGGCACCTTGCGATTTGTCTGATGCAAATAGTGAGAACTATGGGCAGGAGAAAGTTAATCCTTAAGTTGATTCTTAAATTTAAAATTAGCGAAGTGATTATGGGTTCAAAATTCTAAGAAGGGGCATTTAGTTTTCTGAGGATTGTGGACTTGAAACAGATTCAAGGCTGAAGAAACGGGTGAGCAGAAGCGTGAGTCAAAATTAGGCTTTGAAGGAGTTGTTTTCCATTTTATTTAATTGGACTGCTCATGATGAGAGAGTTATTATAAAAAGTGTTGGGAGGGATTCAAGCAGGTCAGGTATGATGTTAAATGGTGATGGTTCAAGAGTCAATCCAAAATTGAAGCTGGGATTTTATGGAAATCATCTTGGCAAATGGTCCTTGGGGGAACGCGTGGGGTGGTACTTTTAAAAAATACTGGGGCAGTTTCATCTTGAAAAGGAGAAATCAAGGCTTTGAGTTAGGAAAGTAGTTTCAAAACCTATCTTTTGAAGTGGGTGAGTCCTTTCTTCATGGTGAGGTTAGGAACAGGAATGCATTACTGTGAAGAAGTGCAGATTCCTTAAAGATGAGGAGATTGAATCAGGGAACCGCCAATTGGAACCATGGAGGTGGAGAGCGGCAGTTATTCCTCAAAAGCGAAGCCTCTGGTTGTCACTCTTTTGGCAGTGTATGGAGCCCCAGATGCCTGTAAAGAATCCCAACATTAGGTTTAGTTTGGATTAGGAGTCGGAAGTTGTTCATTTTTCTTCAATTGATTTTGCTGAAGGGGCTTTTGGTTGTTTACCCCAAGGGGTCCCAAAGTGGATGGTGGTTTTATGAATGGAAACATTGCTCTAACTCAACCATCCTAGATTTATTGTGGCAGGTCTAAATTGGACATACTGGAGAATAGGGATGGTTCCTTATCTTCCATAACTGAGGAAAACAATTCAGAATCCTGGGTAACATTTGGTCCTTTTGAGACTTCTGACAAGCAGGAGGCTAGAGGGTCTGATGCTATAGAGCTCCAAGATGAGGTGGGAGAAGTGGAGACATCTTTGTCTACTATAGAGGTGATTAAACATTGCCCTTCCTCTGAAGCAACAAGCTTGTAATTTTTTTTTTAAATGATTTAAAGAAAGAGAACTACGAAGAAATAGGTGGAAAAGTTTAATTTTGTTATAATGAATGATTCATCATTGTTTATTTATCTAAAAAAAGAAGATTTATCATTAGTTTCATTTGATTAATTCTACATGCTCTTACAAAACAACAGATCTCAAAACTTCACAATATGTTTAAAATTTCAAATTTTCAGGTGTTTGAATTTTTGAATTTTTGGATTTTTGGATGTTCGAATGTTGGAATTTTCGAATATTCGAATATTTGAATATTCGGATTTTCGAATATTGGGATTTTCGAATATTCGAATTTTCAGATATTCGAATATTTTGATAAATTAATTATATTAAACTCAAATATCCGAAATCCAAATCCGATATTCAAATATTCAAATGAATTCGAATTTGGAAGGTATAAAAAAAAATCTGCCGGATTTCAAACCAAATTCAGCTATGTGATATTCATATTCGAATCGAATACGAATATACCTATATCTGATTCGTATTAGCTCCATTGACAGCCCTACGTTATAGCATGTGAACAATGACCCAGAATTGACTCGCCTAAGTCTTGCTCGTATTGAGTTGTATTATTGATCCTTAAATGATTTATTAATTTGTTGACCATAATATGATTTATACTTTCTTAGGTCAACTTAAGGCAAGCTAACAGTATATATATATATATATTTTGTGCTAAAGAACAGTGATAGTTATTCTCTAAGACTTTCATCAGTTTCAATAATTTTCGTGAGTTCAAGACTCTAGATGTTAGTGCCTTTTAACGGCCTTACAGAGTTATATAAGATTATTGCGAAAGAACTCTAGATGTTAGTGCCTTTTAATGGCCTTACAGAGTTAAATAAGATTATTGCAAAAGAACTTTTTTCTAGTAAGGTTCATTTTATTGCAAAAGAACTTTTTTGTAGGGTTCGTCTTATTATGAATGATGTTATTTCTTCTATTAAAAGCGTTTTTATAAAAGGAAGGTAAATCATAAATGAAATTTTGGTGGCTAATGAATGTATAGATTTTTGGCATAGAATAAAAATGAAAGTTATAATTTGCAAGATCGATATGGCAAAAAATGGGTTTTATCCCATAAAGGTTTTGGCAAAAATTGGATCATGTGGATGATGGGATGTATAAAGATCCATGGTATTCTGTACTACTTAAACAAGACTATTATGTATCCCCTTTCTTATTCTCTTTGGTTGTTGATAGTCATAGTGCTTTTCTCAATCATGTGATCAAGGCAAACTTGGTTAATAGATTTTCATGGCAGAACAACAATCTAGTCTTCTCTCATATTCAATTTGCAGATGACACCAACATATTCATGATTCCTAATAATGAGTATATTTTGGATCTAAAATACATTCTTACTACTTTTGAGCTCATTTCTAGTCTCAAAATCAATTGTAGGAAAACTTGCATTACGGGGATTAATATAGATGAGGAATGTCATTCTATTTTGGATTGTAAAGTGGAGAAGCTACCAATCAAGTATCTTGGCCTACCTCTTGGTGGTCGTCAAAATTTGGGATCTTTCTGGGCTGATGTGGTTGAGAAGCATGAAAAACATTTTTCTTGCTAGAAATCCTCTTAGTTTTCATTGGGTGGTAGAATCACACTTATCAAAGCTGTACTGACCAACATTCCTATCTAGTTCATGTCACTTCTCAAAATCCCTATGTAAATTGCTAATTAGATTGAGTAACTTCAGAGAAACTTTCTTTGGGAAGGTGGTGGTTCGAAGAAAAATCATTTAATTAAGTGGGACGATCATCTATAGACTGATTTATAGTCCACCCTTAAAGGTTATGGCCAACAGATGACACATGGCTATTTGCTTTAACCCAAGTTAATGTTAACTTCTTTCCTTATGCAAAGAACAATTTGTTCTCCTCCCTTCCCCAAAATCTTTGACGAATGGTTGGCACTTTTGATGAAGCTCTAATAACACACTTCAAAAAACGGAGAGTCTCTCCACCCCTCTCTTTCTCTCTCCATCCATTTCAGTGAATAAAGGCCTTACATGCTATCTTGTTAATTCCAAAGTCAAGTGGATTTATTGCCAACAATTTTCTTACATGAACAAGAATTGAACTAACTAAACAGGAGCCAAATCGCCATGATGTTTCAACCTTGTTGATCAATTGATGTACATAATTGAAAGTTATATTGTTTTTATTTGCATTTTGTTTTACTTTTATTTTTTTCCACTGTAAAACCCAAGCAATAAAAAATGAAAAAAAAATCTTTAATTGATCCTTGATCTATCTTAAATTTCTAATTCATGTAGCCTTCGATTCAACCAAGGTATCGCCACCGCCATCATCACCATATTTGGATTTATGATTGTTACTTGCTACTCTTTTGGCTTTGGTTAATATCCACTCCACAAATTCATCCAAGGCAAACTGAATGTTCTCAGTAGACTCACTTACCAATTGGTGCCACGAACCCAAGTGCATGCACCCAAAGAGTCTTCTCCTCATTGGTGGTTTGTAAATATACTCCTCTATGCAACTCGGGTCACACATAACATCATCCCCACCATGCATTATCAGTAGCGGTACATCCACTTCGCTAATCCTTCCATGCATCTCCTTGCTCACCCTCAACAATTCCAATAGTGTTTTTTCCCATAGCCTCATCCTACTATGTCTCGGTTTCATTATGGACAACCGTGTAACACCCTGCATATATTCGCACATATTTTGCATATGTGTCACACTTGCAATGTACACACATGATATATATGTTCCGCATGCACTTAGAATAATTTAAACACATATATATATTGATCAATAAATTTGCACAATTTTAGAGACACACCAGCAAAAATGTAGGAAGAATTTATGAGCAAACTTTATGTCATTGGATAGGGACAAAATTCTAGAGTCCAACAAAACAAACAATTAGAGAAATAGAGTTTGAATGAAAAATATATAGAGGTTTGAGTGTGCAAGAGTCAAGCCCGATTGATTGGACACCCCTCGATTTATCGATCTACTTCGGACCAAAATAGGAAAGTTGTTGTTGTGATTTCCCTTCTTCGTGTAGGTTTTAAAACTCGTGGGGCCTCTTAGGGGGTCCATAGTTTATTTAGTTTTAACCTATTTTGATCTAGAAACCCTAGAGAAAGATCAAAGAGAAAGAGGAAGAGAAAAGGGAGAGGAAAACTAGGTTTTGAAAGAGATCTGAGATTTTTGAAGAATGAAAGGCTTAGGAATGTTTCTACAAGTTAAGAGGTAAGAAAATATGTAAAATATCTTCCGTTTTCATTCTATTAGGTTCATAGATATGCTTTACTTTTGTTTTGCAAAGATCTACTTTGGTTTTTGAAGGATTTTGAAGTTAAGTATTATTATTTTCAAAGATAATTTTTTGGGTTTACAAGAACACACAAACACCATGTTTTTCTTTGTAAGTTTCCTAGGTTTTAGTTTGTGATACAGTGTGACACATGGCAGCACATGATTTCAGGGTGAATATTGAACTGAAAGCTCGGCCTCTACCATAACCACCCCGACTGTCCAAAACAATTTGGGATCTCCGAGTCTTCCTGCTAACCTTGTTGCCTTCAACTCCACGCAGCTTCCGCTAAAACTCACTCCAACAAGCTATCACTCATGGAAGGTACAGTTTGATGCACTTCTTTTGGGATATGATTTACTTGGATATATTGATGGTACTCTCCCTTGTCCATCTCAAACAATCCAGGAGAATGGAAAAGAGGTTCTCAATTTGGCTTACAATCACTAGATTCGTCAAGATAGGTTGATTTTCTTGGCCATTATTAGATCTCTTGATAGCACCATTATCCCGATGATGACTTCAACAGGTTCATCCAGACAAAACTGAAAGAAACTTGAGAATCTGTATGCCAACAAATCAACCACCCGTGTCATGGGACTTCAAGAGAGTTTGATGAAACTCAACCGTGGCAATTCTTTGGTGGCTGAATATCTTAGAACCGTCAAAAGCATTGCAGACGACCTTGCCTTGGCTGGAGCACCACTCGGTGACCTCAATCTGGTAATGCATGTTTTAAACGGTATTGGAACTGAATTTAATCATGTTTCTGTTGTTATAAGTGCTAGGGATACAATGATTTTCTTTGAGGAACTTTTTGACAAACTTGTTGAGTATGAAGCATACTTGAAATGAGAAGAAACACAGAATCCTTTGGCTCCAATGATTGCAAATAACATTCGCTACAATCAGAACAACAATGGGAAGAAGACTTACAATCAGAATCGGTCAAGCTCTAATACCATGAAGAGGAGAACAAGAGAATGAAATTTGCAATACTTTATTCAATCTATTTTCAGAGTTATATACAAAAGAATTACAAGAGTTGACAAACATTACAAGGAAATAATAATTATATAGGAAAACAAATCAAAGTAATAACGAGAGAGATTTACACAATAATGCTATACATAAAAATGAAAGATTGTAAAATTGATAGAGGCTAGAATCAAGGAAGATCATTGACTTGAAGATATTAATTCTATTACCTAATAATATTAAAGGTGAATCAACTTTTGAAAGAAACGAAAGGGTGAGCTGTTGCAGAGAGAGGAGACTTATGTTTATTGACTTGTTGAACGGGAGAGAAGTCCAGGTTGTCTAAGTTCCCATGCGCAGAGAAAAAGAGAAGAAATAAAAAAACCCAAACGGAATATCTTTTCACCATGCATATGCGTATGTGCCGACACTGTAGGTGGACTGCTCTATGCTCATCTGGGTTGAATGAAGACGGTGTTGAAGAACGAGTTGACCAATGCACATGCGTATCTTTAAATATCATCTTCTGGTTTAAAATGACAAGTTTGTAGTTATTCTTTTAGTAACAATTGAAGAGAGTAGATGTACTTATTTAAGTCCCTCTACTAGCCAATGAGAGCAACATGAAATCAACTCTCAATGGAAGTCTATTAGCAACAAGGAGTCCACTTAGGCCCCCAATTTCATGAGAACCATGTGAGAACTCACACGCTGAGAGAACGATACGTTGTTGGTGATTTCGAAAGGTGTGCAGAAAATAAACCCCTGGTTTTCAAAACCACAGTTAAACAAAGTAGGCCCCTCTCTTCTCCCACTTTGACAATTACATATTACATAGGTATTTAAATTACAGAGGGGGGGTGAGAGAATGAAGAATTGGAGATTGCTTACAGATTACAAAGGTGTTTAAATTTAAAAAAGCAAGGCAATGCGTGAATAAAACGCGGACGATACAAACACGTTTCTCAAGCAGCGACTAGCAAGCGGAGGCAGGTTTCGTTCATAGGGAGCACCAGACTGGATGCAAGTTTAGGGTTTTTTTTTTTTATTTGGGGTTTTTGTTGTCGAGGTGAGAGAAGAGACGGGGCCTACTTTGTCTAATCGTGGTTTTGAAAACCATGGGTTTATCCTCCGCATGCCTTTCGAAATCACTAACGACGTGTCGTTCTCTCCAGCATTCTCACACGGTTCTCATGTATTTTATTTGCACACAATTCGGGGCCCTTTGCTTTAGTATACATAGATTATTTCTATTTTATTTTTTCTTGTTTCTTTTATAATTCAATACGCTCCTTCCTTTTTTTACGATACCTTATTGCCTCCATTGACGTGTTGCATGAGCTCGCTGGATTGAACTAGAAGAAAGGTAATCTTCTTCTTCTTTTTATTTCTTTTTTCTCTACTGATTTAAAGGTTTATTTCTAAATTCTTTTTTGTTTGCTGGATCGGCAGAATACTCCAAAGCTCCTTTGATTAATTGAGAGAGGTAACCTAGTTTGGAACAACAATCCTGATTTGAAGGCAACAACAGTGCCGATTTGAAGGTAAGTTGGTTCTTCTTTCTTTTTCCTTCTATTTTTTTTTTATTATTTCATTTTGTTTTTCATACTTGCATCTCTTCAAATCGTAAAAAAAAAAAAAAAAAAGAACAGTAATAGAAAATCAAGTCTCTCTCCTCCTCTCTTTCTTGGTGACGTTGTGAAGGCTTTGTGTTAGCTTCACAACTCCACTAGTTTTTGTGTTGATTTATTCTTTTTGGTCTTCTGTATGATATGAATCTAACTATTCATTGGCCCAACCATAAGAAATAAGACTGAATTAACATGTCCATCCCTTACGGCAATGTGGGGTGCAGTCCTGATTTTCATATTTTTGTATTCAATCAATTGTGGACACTACAGATCAGTTCCAATTCGTTACAAGGACCGTATTCTTTTTCCCAGGGTTTATTCTAGGGGTAGCAATTCATGTTGGTGGGTCAGGTTCATGTTGAGTTGACGTAAGGGTATATGACTATATTTGTCAAACCCCAATCAACCCATCTATTAATTGTGTCAAAGTGCGTCAACCTGCTTTGACCCAAAACACGTTTACAGTCAACCCTAGGCTGCTAAATTCGTGTCGGGTCAGCGGGTTGTGTGCTAATTCGTGTTGGCAGATTGGGTTCATGTCGTGTCAATGTAAGGGTATATGACTACAAGTGCCAATCTGAACCCAACTCATACATGGGTTTTTTTTTCCTTAGACCCAACATTAGCCCATAAAATAACAGTGGTCCTTTTCTAAAGCCCACCAAAGCCGGAGTTGGACTTGACCCATGCACACCCTACTAACAATAATGGAAAAAGATCTACCATAGCCAACTATT
>JAOXJP010267038.1:0-20494 GCA_025762735.1 Platanus orientalis
TGATTAGCTAAAGGTAAGAGTGCATTAAATGCAAAATATCTTACTTTAGCTAATCTTTGCAAAATATCTTAATTTCTAATCTTTTCTATCCTATCACTGCCATCACTCTGTGTGAGCTCCCGAGCTCAGAAGTCAACCCAATCAGTGTCATTTTCAGATGTCTCAGGTGCTCCGGTTGTCCTGGTCTAGTCAGAACCAAATTATGAAAAGGGCAAGGGGGTCAAATCATGGTTTTTTGGCTAAAAAAACTCTCAGATGTAAACTGAAAGGGAAAGATGGTAAAATTGATCATAGGGTGGCCTAGGGATAGATGCTCCTAGGTCTAGGTGATCCACAGCCTCTGACTACGCGGGATTATGGTACCCGAGCAAGAAATTATGTCAAAAACCATTTTTTGAGCGGTTTAACAAAATTGTACAGGGGATGTTGCTGGTTTTTCTATAAAATGCCACTTCAAGCCATATTTGGAGGGTTTGAAGCTTAAGGAGTCTCGAAGCTACAGAAGTTGACAAATTGGCTATTAGATTCCTGTGCTATCGACGGGAGCTTTCTAAAGTAAGGTCGCTTGATCAAATCAGGTTTCAATAGCCGCCTGAAGTTGAGTGGAATTGAATGGCTAATCATTCCCTGAATTAGGGGTTTGTGAAATGCTTTATTAAGGATAGGGAAGATTCTAAAAAAATGTCTTTGACCTTGCTACATTCTGAGCTCGGGAGAATTTTTAAGGGCATTTTCCATACCAAATACAGACAAAATGAGCTTTTTCTGGGTTTAAGCAGAAATGATTGTTTGGGTTATTGATTTTCTGTAAATTAGCGAAGTTTTGATAGTTTTGAGGCTCTAAATTTACAGTGGTATGGCCACTGACCATCTGAATTTTTCATTTCCGGTGCTCTCCCGAGAGTCATTTGAGCACCTAATTTTTAGACCTGATTTTTTAAGCTTTTTGGAGTATTTAAGGGAATCTTGGCAAATGGACTTTACGAAAGCCCTGGCTCCTTAGATAGCTTTTTGAAGGCCTCGCAATTCTAAAGAAATGGACATTGACTGATCCTGATTTGGAGGTTTGAAGAGTATTCTGGCTCGAAAAGAGTCAAAAGAGGAAAAATAACCTTTTGACCTTTTGAGGAAGATTTGAGATTTTACAGAGGTTCGAGACTTAGAAACTCTTTTCTTAGACCTGGAGATTTGAAGCTAAGGCCGAGGCTGAGATATGGCGACTGACCTTTCTGAATTCGAAGATCGGATGAGTTTCTGAGAGCTCTAACAAGGGTCATTTCTTAGTCAAGGTTATTATAGATTGAGGGATTAGCTATGGCCGTTCTCAAGCAGTGTCTGACTTGTGATAGGCCCTTGGAAGAAGAGAGACTTGGGGGTGCATAGGATCTAAAATTACCACAGGAGAGGTTCCAGGGGTCCTTTAAGGGTCTAGAGGTCATTCTCTTAGTAAAAAAGGTAAAATGGTAATTTTTTGCCCGCGGGTCGAAAAAGGTGAAAATATGAATTCTTTGCCTGTGATGCTTCATGACTGGAAGAATTATGTAGGATGAGAGATTCAGAGATCTAGATGACAGATAATGAGTATTGAGCCTTTGAAGGTAGAAGGGTAAAATGGTCATTTTTTCTACTGTGATGCTTTACTGCAAAAAAACTTATAAGAGGTGGAAAACCTACCGATGACATAGATGGAGTTCTAAAATGTGGACCCTCAAAGTCCTGTTGATGCTTTTGAAAGATATTAGGGTTTGGCCTGAAATAGTGTTTTTTGGGTTGTAAGAAGGTTCTTTGACTGATTCATTTGCGATTGGAACATCTAAAAAGACTTCTTTGGGAGTGCCTAACCTTCTAGAGTCCAAGCTGGCTCTTCCTAAGCTAAGGGTGCTTAAGGTTCTGATGTCTAAAAACTGTTATGCTGTCCTTATGCTATCACATGACCCAAGTCAAAATTTGGGTGTTGATAGGTACCCAATCATCGAGTCACATTAATAGGTTAAGATGACCCTAATATCCTATTATGTTATGTGATGTACTATAATAGAGACCCTTATGCAGGTTATGTGATTTTCTTTGTCGCAGACCTTTTATGATTTATGTATTATATGTTTTGTCGAAAACCTTTTATGGTTTATATATGATATGTTTTGTCAGAGACCTTTTTTGGTTTATTTATAATATGCTTTGTTGGAGACCTTTTATGGTTTATATATGATATGCTTTGTCAGAGACCTCTTATAGTTAATATATGATATGCTTTGTTGAAGACCTTATATGGTTTATATTTGATATACTTTGCCAAAAACCTTATATAATTTATGTGATATTCTTTGTCAGAGACCTTTCATAGTTTATTTACCCTTAAATATGTTATGTAATGAGACATTATTGTGATTTCCATGTGGTACATATATTACTAGGCATGTGCATAAAATAGTTAACATGCACCATATGCATGATTCAGTTTGTTCTACTTTGGATAATTATGTGGTTACCTTATGACATATGCATACTCAAACCATAGTAAGGATACATGTTTAGTAAACTTGATGTACTCTCATTCCTACTTTGATTCCTTAGCCTATTGTGATTCTACTTATTTTCTATTGTAGTTATCTTTAGCCTCCTTTGTATTATATAAATTGCATACTTTTCTGCTAAGCTCATCAAACTTACTCTAATTAGCAACTCCCACAGATGGAGTCTTAGAGTCCAAGTATATGTAGAGGTCATTTGGGATGCGGCAAGATGAGATGATGAAGGAGCTTTAGGCTCGTAGATGTGACACTTTATTTTACTTTTAACTTACTTGATGGGAATGTATTTTTCATTTATGTATTTTGGATATGCCCTTATGGGCTAGGATTTGTATATACTCTTTTATGGGCATGTTAAGGCCCTTATTGGTGACTTTTAGGATATTAGAACTTGATATTATTATTCTATCTCCGTTGCACTTATTTTGGATCATGAATATTATTTTAACTATTCCGCTGCAATGTGATTGTTAAATGGAATTGAATGGATGTAAAAAATTAGCAGGTTAGCCTGGTTATATGGGAAATGATGTGAGTAGGTAAAAGGGTTAATGACATGTTTTGAGTTTATTGATCTCTCCACTATGAGAAATGGATTTGGGGCGACTCATTCCCCTATCATAGATCCGAAGTCGTCCCACTTTAGGGCCCTTGAATTTAGGTCGTAACAAAGACCTCCGGGTCGGTACTACCCAATGGTCCTACAGAGGACCGCCCCCCTCCTAAGTTGTGTAGTTTGAGCTCGGCACTCCTCGGGTGCCCTTTTGTAAGCCCCGATAGCTGGTCTATACCCATAAATTACTCGATCATCCCAAGTCCCCACAACCTTGATTTATGTGATATGTGATATAATTGAGTGGTTTATTGAGAACTAAGTGAAGTGAGGAAAATAGGTTCACACAATGTATATACAGCTTAAGGTAGCCAAAAATTATGAAATTCCATAGATTGTTCTATAGGGGATTTTTCTTTTCTTTTGTGTAATTATGTGTGTATAAAATTCGATCAACAAAGTGAAGTGAGACTTTAATGCTCTATCATTTCACACACCCAAACCTCAATTCATGGAAACATAAAATGATGGAATGCTCTCCTTAAGTAGACCTGCTTGCTATTCAATGACATCATTTGAAGGGTTTTGATCCTTGGTCTTAGGTCATTCAAGAGGTACTTTCTGAAGACCACTGGACACCACCATTTATTCTTGAATTAATATGACAGGATTAGTATTCAATTGTATATAGTATGGGCAATTGAGGTGTTTAACATCTTCCCCAACTGTAATCGAACCTCCAAACCCCACCTCCATACTCTAGATAGACCATGCCTAGTTATTTTTAGGGGCTCCTATAAGGAGTACCCTAAAAAGTGTCTAGTCATACCTTATTGACTATTGGTGACTCCAAACCCATATAAAGACACTAAATGAAATCCCAACACGCATCTAGGAGGTAACCACCCATTGTCCCGTACCCCTTCACCAGAGGGTTCATGTAAAGCCTCACAACCCACTGAGGCGGGACGAAGCCATGTCGCACCCCTTATGGTGCTCACAGCTTTTCTAGCAGCTCTATTAAAGACATGAGTGCAGTTTCTACACTTAGAGAGTTTAGACAGAAAATCTTGTCATCTCAAAAATAAACAACCAATGTGGTGAACATTATAGATTACAACCTTAGGATTTGAGTGTCGCACTCCAAAATCCATACACAAAATCAGATTCTCTAAATATAAATACATCTGGTGTCACGAATTTCAGAGTGTGACATTGTGGATTGACGGTTCTTCGTCTTTACTTTATTACCTCATTTTTTTTTCTTTTCTTCCTTCATTCTTTACATAAGTCAACCATCCACATTAATCATCCTTAAATAAGAAATAACATTGCAATGGAATCTCAACAACAATATGTAATAACCATTCTCAAGTGTAGTGGAATAAACTCAAATATATCATACTAAACTATGCAGCAAAAATAAAATCACTAATCAGTCCATAAAATATCTATATATGTTCAACAAAATAACTCCCATATGATCCATCCATAAACTCACTTTGTGCCAAATGACATTAAGTTTATTTGATGATTTTACGAAAAAGATGTAGCTTCATAGATCAACCTCTTCGGATGCTCAAGCTAAACAGGAGGACCTTACTAGGGCGCTTAGAGCTGTGAGGAACTTAGCTGAAGTTATGAAGAGACACATGTCTACATGAGACTGACATGTAGAATAGGGGAATGGCGTGTTAGAGTAGTTCCATAGGATAGGGTCGTCCGAATTCTAGGGAAGTCCAAATTCAATGGTAGTAGAACCTTGACTTATGTAACTTGAGAAGATATTTGACATAGTGGGCTACACTAAAGCACAAAAGACCTCCCTTATAATATTTATGTTAAAAAGGGAAGGTGAGTATACTCACTTGGGGTATGTTTGAGCGTGCAATCAAAGATAACTATTTTCCACAGAGTATCAAGGAGGCTAAGGAAGCTAAATTTATGGGCTTAATTCAAGTAAACGATATAGTCTTACAATACAAGGCCTAGTTTATGGAGCTGATGAGGTTTGCACTTCATATTTTAGAGAATGAGGAAAGGAAGGCTAGAAAATATCAAAAAGGGTTACATCTTAGCATTAGAACAAAAATGGCATCTGTGAGACCGAAGAATTTTGCTGAGGTCATGAACATTGCTATGATGGTAAAGCAAGAGTGTAATGAGGTTCAACATATTCAAGATTAGAACAAAAAATGACTCAATCAGGATGTGGCTAGAAAGAACATTGACAACACCAAAGCATTTAAGAACAAGGTTGTGACTAAAAGGGATGTGAAGCCACAATTTTAGTGGGACAGGGTTGCTCTGCTTAAGTGTGAAAAGATTTATGCAGGTATTTTCCACTATGAAACAGGAGCTTGTTTTAAATGTGGGAATGTGGGATACATGATTAAATATTTCCCTAACATGAAGATGGATAGATGGCTAAGCCTACTAATGGGAAGCTAAAGTCAAAGATTCAAGGGCGTTTTTATGCAGTTACTAAGAAGGATGCGGAGGCATCCAACACTATAGTGATAAGTATGATCCATTTATTTTTCCATGATGCTAGAGTACTCATAGATCCTAGATCCATGCATTCATTTTTATCTAATAGTTTTTTCACACTTTGATACTACACTAGAACCATTAGAGTATGAACTAATGATATTTACTCCACTTGGTAAGACTATGATAGCAGAACTAGTATACAAGTCATGTATAGTTGTGATTGGGGAACATGAGATGTTAGCAAATATGGTGTTATTAGACCTGCAGATGATTCTTAGCATGGATTAGTTAGCCATTCATCATGATAAGGTGGACTGTTATAGCAAGGAAGTGACCATTAGTATCCCTAACCAATCTGAGGTTGTATTCAAGGGAATTTGGAGTTTCTCTAAGATGATTTCTACCCTTTGAGCAGAAATATTGTTACAGATAGGTGGGTTGGGGTACCTAGCTTATATTATAGATGATCGGAAGGATGAAGTGAAGATTGGAGACATATCTATTGTTAGAGATTTCAGCAATGTGTCACCTGAGGATCTTCCAGGTCTACCTTCGGATAGGGAGATTGAATTCGCAATTGAATTAGTGGAAGGAAATAAGCCTATCTCTATGGCACTATATCGCATGAAGCCAACTGAATTAAAAGAGCTTAAGGTGTAGTTGCAGGATTTAATTGACCAAGGTTTCATCCTTCCTAGTATTTCACCATGGGGCATACCCGTTCTATTTGTAAAGAAGATGAAACCATGAGGCTTTGCATTAACTACAGATAGTTGAATAAGGTTATAATGAAGAACAAATATCTATTGCCCAAGATTGATGATCTCTTTAATCAATTACAAGGTGCTAAGGTATTTCCCAAGATTGATCTTAGATCTAGATACCATCAACTTCAGATTAAGGGTGATAATATACCTAAGACTACCTTTCGTACCAGGTATGGACATTATGAGTTCTTGGTCATGTCTTTCAGACTGTCGAATACACCTACAACATTTATGGACTTAATGAACAGGGTGTTTAGACCATATCTGACTTAGTTTATTATTGTGCTTATTGATGATATTTTGGTTTATTTAAAGAGTTCAAAAGAACATGAAGAGTATCTGAGGATTGCACTACAAACATTAAGAGACCACAAGTTATATGTTGAATTCAACAAGCGTGAATTATGGTTAGATAAAGTGGGTTTCTTAGGCCATGTGATCTAGAAAGATAAAATTTATGTAGATCCTAAGAAGATAAAGGTTGTGGTTGATTGGCCTAGACCTACGAATATGTCTTCATAGCTTTTTGGGATGGCTGATTATTATTATAGATTAATAGAAGGATTTTCTAGCATAGGTGGACCATTGATTAAGCTGACATAAAAGAATTCCAAGTTTGACTAGAATAAGGCATGTGAGCATACTTTCTAAGAATTGAAGGATTGTTTAATTTATGCACCGATCCTTACATTACTGTCCAGCATAGGAGGAAGGTATGTAGTCTACAATGATGAATCCAAAAAGGGGTTGGGTTGTGTATTGATGAAAGAGGGGAAGGTTATTGCCTATGCATCTAAACAGCTTAATCCTTATAAGCATAATTACCCAACTCATGATTTGAAATTAGTTGTGGTTGTTTTTTAATTGAAGATATGGAGGCATTACTTGTATGAAGAACCTTGTGAGATTTATATTAATCACAAGATTTTGAAATATTTATTTTCACAAAATGATCTAAATCTAAGGCAGAGAAGATGATTTGAATTGATTAAGGAATATAATTGCAATATCATTTATCATCCTAGAAAAGTCAATGCAATTGTTGATGCATTGAGCTAGAAATCTTCTAGAAATTTGGCATGTATGATAGCACACTTGAGAGTACAGTCGGTTTTGAATGACAAGATTAAGACAGCTCAAAGGTTAAATCCATAGATTTAGAAAATCATGGAAGATGTCAAGAAGGGACAAATGACAGATTTTGTGATTTATCGAGATGATTCCTTATGGTATAGTACGAGAATGTGTACTCAATGATTCTGAATTGAAAAAAGAGATCATAGAAGAATCATATGAAACAACATACTTAGTTCATCCAAGGAGTACAAAGATGTATAAGGATTTGAAAGAGTATTACTGGTGGAACAACATAAAGAGTGACATTATGAATTTGGTATTCAAGTGTTTAACTTGTCAATTATTAAAAGCTAAGTATCAGAAGCTAGTAGGATTGTTACAACCATGAGAAATTATTGAATGAAAGTGGGAGCATATATCCATGGACTTTGTTAGTGGATTGCCTAAGACCAGGAAGGGATTTGATTTTATCTGAGTTATTGTGGACTAACTGACTAAGTCCGCTCATTTCTTACCTGTTTGGGTAAATTACTCAGTTGATAAGTTGGTTAAGTTGTATATTGATGGGATCATGAAACTTCATGGTATTCTAATTTGAACAGTTTTAGATAAAGATCCGCAATTCACTTCGAGATTCTGAAATAGCATGCAACAAGCTTTGTGAGTAATACCAAATTTTAGTACGGCTTTCATCCACACTCAAATGGACAATCAGAAAAGACCATACAAATTTTGGAGGAAATGTTGAGAGCATGCTAATTAATTTAAAATCAAGTTGGAATGATCATTTACCATTGATCAAATTTGCTTACAATAACAGTTACCAAGATATTATACAGATGGCATCTTTTAAAGCGTTGTATGGAAGAAAGTGTAGAACACCTATATGTTGGGAAGAGGTTGGTGAAAGAAAGTTACTTGGACTAGAACTTGTTCAAGTAACAACTAAGAAAATTATGATTATCAATGAAAGATTACTTGTAGAATAAAATAGGTAAAAGAATTATGCAGATCAAAGAAGTCGAGAACTAGAGTTTTAGATTGGAGAGTATGTAATCCTGAAGGTATCACAGTCAAAGGGTATTATGAGATTTGGAAATAAAGAAAAACTAAGTCTCAGGTTCATTAGACCATTTGAGATTCTAAGGAAGATGAGTGATGTTGCTTATGAGCTAGCATTATAGTCTGATTCGTCACATGTCCACAACATATTTCATATATCCATGTTAAGGAAGCACATGTGTGATCTATCTCATGAATTAGAGTTTGAACCACTTCAAGTCAATGAGGACTCATCATATGATGAACAACCAATTCAGATTTTAGATAGGAATGAACAAGTTCTACATTCAAAGGTGATTCCATATGTGAATGTACGATAGAGGAATCACTCAGAAGAATAAGCAACTTAAGAAGGCGAAGACGAGAAGAAGGAAAAGTATCCACACATGTTTTACACTCAAGGTATGTTAAATTCAAAGGACTGGATTTATTTTTATGGGTCACATTGATATCATACACACATGTTATATATATATATTTGCACACGCTTATAATAATTCAAATGCATGTGTATTAATCTATAAATTGACACAACTTTAAAGACACACCAGTGAAAACATAGAAGAAATTCATTACCAAACTTTATATCATTGGAAAGATATCAAAATCTAGAGTCCAATGAAACAAACAGCGAGTGAATTAGACGCAAAACGAAGAAGTTATGGGCATTTGAATGCAAGAAGGTAAGAAGAAGAAAATTTGTGACTAAAGGCTGATCGATCGGGAGGACCCCTCGATCAATCGAATCACATGACATGGTTTTTGAAAAATTGATTTTTTGAGTTCTCTTTGTTTTGAGGGTTTCCTATTTTGATTCAAAGATCCCTAAGGCTATATAAGAGTGATTTTTTTCCCTAATTCATCTAAAAAACATAAGAGTAAGAGATGAAAGAAGAACAAAGGAAAATCTAGGGTTTAGAGCAAGTTTTTGAGGATTTTTGAAGAGGAACGTAAAGTTTTTATTAGAGTTTTATTTTCAAACCAGGAAGTAAATAAACAAGAACACTTCTGCATCATTTTGATTGTTCTTAGGTTCTTAGAATTATTCTTATTCAGTTTTGCTAAAATCCATGGAGGCTTTTGCTTTGATTAGGTTCTTAGAAACAAGGTTTTGAAAAAGAAAAAAATATATTTTGCAACTACTTGAATGTTTGACATTGTTTTTTCTTTGATATTAGGTTCTTAGATTTGTTTTGTCCACTGATTTTACAAAGAAACTTGATGTTTTGATTTATGTAGATTCTTTTACATATTTTTGAAAGAGGACAAATCTATTTTCAAGAAAGTTAATGTTCTATCTTTGGGTTTTGATTCGCATAAGCTCTTAAATGATTTTTAATTTCCATTTTTCAAGAGAAAAATATTGTTCTAATCGATTTTTAAATTATTTTAAAAGATCCAATGTTTTTTAAAAGAGTTTTTAAAGGATTTCTAGTAAATTTATTTTTAAAGTTTGTTCTAAAGTTCTTTGTTATATCAATCAGTAGAGTTGTGTTCTTAGGTGGGTCATATTCTTTGTTTTCTATTTTGCTTCAAAGATATGCATATTTTAAAAATTATTAAAAATTGTTAGTTTTATTTTGCTTTGATATCTACTAGTATTCGTATCTATTTTGATGAAAATATATGTTTAACTATGACATGAGACATTTTTGCCATGAAAGAGGCATATTTAATGGAACCTCTCATCGGGTTTAAATGGATGCGATCAAGTACCCTCTTTGTCGAGTCACATTAATTGACGATGTTTGTTGATACTCGCCACTAGGTGTGAGATAGTGGTATCCTACTATCGGATTATAGATGAGTTCGTTTTGTTTTGTCATGTTACCTATTATCTAACAATACTTTATGTGTATTAGATTTTCAATATATGATTCAGTTATCTATTATCTATCTTGTAATACATGTGGGAGGATTCAGGTATTTGTTTCAGCATGTTTCATATATGTTTATCTATTTATTCAGTTCAATATTTTAGTTTTTATTATATTTTTGTTCAGTTATGTATCTTGATTTCCGTTATGATCTGTTATTTGTTTTATCTTAGATTATAAGCATTATTTTCATATGTAAAGTAATTATTTTGAAAGTATATTCAATTCTATTTTGATTATTAAAATATCTGTACTCACAGAGCCAATGATTTTAACATGTTAAGTAATGTTCTTGTTTATTTGCAAAATCAGTCACGCTTACAGAGTTGACACCGTTGTTTTTAGATGAAAATGATAACAAGGTATATGAATAGACTGGATTGTAAAGAAAGAAAGTGATGATGGAGATTTAATTTAGTTATTTTCAAACATTATATTATTTTATTTTAGTATTTATATAGAGACATATTTTGATTCAGTTATTTTAGTAATATTTGAAAAAATGTTATAGGCTAATTTAAAATTTCAATTTTATGGAGATGGTTTGTTATTATTTGGGATTATGTCTGATTATGGATTTTATTTATAAATTATGGTTTGTGAATTTTAAATTTAATGGAATTGAATGGTTATGGTTTGTTAATGCAATTCAGTTGTGTGTATGTATAAAAGAAAGATGCAAAAAATTTATAAGCAAATTTGAATGACATTGATGAGAAAAGATTAATGTCATGTGCCAAAATTCGTAGTCATACAAGTATGGGTTTTGGGGCTCAACACTCCTGATTTGGCTGTCACTCATAGTGTTATCATAATGGTAAAATGTCTCTCTAAACCATGACATTTTAATGTTATGCCCTTTGAAAGTAGGCTCAAGATTCTCGAACATCCTTTCAGCATCACTCTTCTTTAAAGTTGGGTCAATCTTGATCTTCTTCCAACCAATTGGGATCCCTGTTAGGAAACTAAAGTCAAGTGGGGTTATTGTGTACTCCCTAAAATGGAAGAGGAAGTTGTTGGTCGTGGGAGACCACCTCTCATCGAGCCCAACGTAATGTTGCTAGTAGTCTCTCCCACCATTCCATAACCTCAATAGAGGAGCCATGGGTACAGATGTCATCATGATCCTACAATTAAGGAAAATACAACCCAATTCAATCATTATGGAATTTTGTCAAACATGTGTAAAAATGGCCAAATAGCTTGGTTCAGAAATTTTGTCAAACACTTAGAGGGTGAGATTTCAAACTCACACCAAATGGTGAATCGGCGATTTGTCATTGAAGCACAACCCAAAGAGAGATAAATAAAAGTCCATAGAAGCAGGAGTCCACATTGAGGCCCAATGCGACCCAAGAACACCAAGAAAGGGGCCAAGGACCGAACCCTGCCCATAGGGGTGGGTGGTCATTTGGATGACCGCTGGCCCAAGGCTAGTGGTCTTTGAAATGAGCCCCCTCTTGGGAGGTCGTCCGGACGACATAGCTTTGTTATTCTTTTATCCACCTTCTAGGTTTATAATTGTAGTATGTCTGAAAGTGATGTAGATAGATAGTGTACTTGTGTTATTCTTTTATCCATCAAATTTTGTGTTCATACACAAAAGATATCATCCCACTGGCACAATGTTTGAATATTTATTCCACCGTATGTTGCCTAGATTTTTTCTCTTTTGGTAATGAAAACTTCAACTATCAACAACAAGAGAAGAAGAGCCCTCCAAGGATCACCGAATGCCTCCCTAACAGGTGGGGGGATCACAGAGTCTTGACTGGGCGAGATCATGAGCCACACAATTGGCATAGCGTCTTACATGGACTAACTTACAACTTTGAAATTCAAACATCCACTTTTGACATTCTACAACCAAAGATCTAGAAGACCACAGGCATAGATCTGCTCCCCCATTCAAGATATTGACCGCCAATAGAGAATCAAATTCAACAATCACATTCCTACTATTTAGTTCTTTTGCCAACCGAAGGCCCCACCATATTGCCTGTAATTCCGCTACAAGAATCGGCTTACTATCATCAAGCAAGGAAACCGCTCCCTTCTGTCTACTATGATGATCATGAGCTAGGGTTGCTACTACATTCACTTGATTATCATTGGGCTAGACTACATCCACATTAACTCTTATCCATCCTTGACTTGGAGGCTGCTAGATTGTGACTCCTTCATTAACTTGAAAATGATGAGTGGAAGGCTTGATGAGAGTTTCCATGTCCCTTGCCAACCTACAAAACATATTAACAATTTCTTACATATTAAAAGGCATGTTGTTAAAAATCACATTATTCCCAAGGCACCATATAGCCCAGCATGTAATAGAGATTTTCAATAATGTGGTTTTTAACTCTTGCTTTGAAGTCCACTTGTGAGCCACCAAATCCTTGAACCATTCAACAAAGCTGTTATGATTTTTTCTCCAAAAATGGTTAAGAGGGTGGAGATGGCTCCACACTTGAGTAAGGCCCGGGTAAGAGAATATGCAATGGAGAGTGTTGATGCAAGGACATCATTTGTCAAATCCATAAGCAAAAGTGTGGAAGAAGCTTCAACAAGTCAAGCCTTGAAAACCAAGACTCAAGTCGAACTATAACTTTTAAGAAGGTAAAGGCATGCATGTAACTTCATAGGAATCATGTAGTATGGCCCTTGGCATATCTACACACATGGTTGAATGCCCGAACTTGATCCCAAGTTAATATGGAACTCTCCAAGGTGTACACAATGATATACTACAGATTTCACTGTGCGTGACCGATCACAAACCCCGTGATCGATCACAATACAAAACACAAGATTCATGACTAATCACAAAATCTATGATCAATCTCACACTTAGGGTTTTTGACTACCCAAGGACTAGGCCCATTCTCTATCACCGATCACAACCTAGGTCCTAACAGTCTCATGATCAATCACAAAGCCCATGATCGATCACATCATGGTTGTGACTTAAAGTGGGGCCCACACTACTCGACACCCCTTGACCACTTTTGGAGGTCTATAAAAAAATGACCCGTGACCAATCACAAACCCTATGATCGGTCACAGATCTGTTATTTTGGGATTTTCCCATTTTTCATTTTTGAATAGATGGACAATATTTCTTATCTGTTTGAAAAGATTTTAATCCAAGGATTGTGAGCCTTTTCCATCCTTTATAAAATGTTTCCCATTAAAGTAAACAAATCTTTAAGTCTTCAAGAGAGTATTATTTGCTTTGCTAAAAAGAGCATCTAAGGATGAAAAACCCTAATCCTCCATCGCTTGAGCTACAAGCTTGAAAGCTCATCAAGAAAATCTCTCTTGTTTCCCTTTCAGCTCATCTTAGCTAACATCTACTTGAGAGGTGTGGTTTGGGTTATCCTTTGAGGAAATCCTCTTTGTGGTTGGCGTAACTTGAGAAGCTTTGAGAAGCTTGGGTGTCATAACTTGAAGAAGAAGTGGGTGTATAAGGCAAACTAGCTCAACAAGGAGCACTCCCACCTGTGATAAGAATAGCAACATCAATCCACTTAGTAGTAATATTTGCTATTCATTTTGCATTCATTTGCATTTTCATTTATCATGCTTTGCTTTGTTTCTGCTGGAGATACTAGAAGCTTGAGAACCTCCACCGGAGACATCGAAGGTAGTGCACACTCGCCAAAGACACCGAGTGTTGTTAATAGCTTACTTGTGAGCAAGTAGTAAGGTTTTGTTTGTTGACCTAGGTTGTATGTGACAATTTGAATGAAATATATCTAAGCTCATAGTGAGCTTTAGAAGAGTGGACGTAGGTCTTAGTGCCGAACCACTATAAATCTTGTGTTGTAGATTAATTGTGTGATTGCTTGTCTCTTTTACTTGTGCTCATATTTTCTATAGCTTGCTACGTATTTGGTTAAATGCTTGAGTAGCACCTTGATGCACATACTCACTTAAAAGAAAATTAAAATCAATCCCAACATTGGCAATAAAGGGTAGAATAAATTTGATATCCTATTCACCCGCCCTCTAAGATAATATTAGAGACATTTCAGAGAGTGGTCTCAGGGTCTTCGTTACAAAGGGGACATTGTGGGCTAATTGAAGGGATACAGTTGTGAAGATTAACACGAATATGAAGAGCCTCATTACAAGCTTTCCACATAAAGAATTTGATTTTGTTTGGCATTGGGTTATACTAGATATTTTTCCATACAACATATTCTGACTAGGTAGGAGGGGAGGATGGGGCTACTATGGATACATAACCCAATTTGACTAAGAATAAACCCTTTTTTTTCTCTTTTTCCAGCCTACTTCATCAAAGGCTAACAAAGGAGAAAAAGGGATACTGAGGATGGCCAAGACTTCTTAGGATATGAATGACCTAATAGGCTTAATGTTCCATCTATAAATTGGATTTTCAATTAGTTGTGCCACCTTTAGGATATGACAATCTGTTGGACAAGGGGATGATAATCTCCCTGTTTCCAGATTAGTAATCCATGCATCTTCCCAAATGTTGATATTGTCGCCTAACCACACTATCCATATACAATTTTTTAATAAGACTTCACACCCTTTCAAGATGCTTTGCCAACCCCAAAATCCATTTTTTCTTAAACCATGGTGGAGGAAGTGGTAGTGAGGAAAATAAGTGGATTTGATGACTCTTGAGCATAAGAATCCATGGTTTAATATTATTTTCCACCCATGTTTTGTGAGGAGCGCCAGATTTACCTCATGCAAGTCTCTAAAACCCATGTCTCCTGCCTTTTTGGGTTTTCTTATAATATCTCACTGCAGCCGCTAAATTTTTTGTTCCTGAGACTTCTGACCCCATTAAAAGGAACGTTGATTTTTTATCAATGAGGTTGCTTATAGCTTTAGGCAAAAGAACTCAACATTGCATAAGATGGGATTGCTGAGACCATAGATTTCATCAAAACTTCTTTTCCAATTGTTGATAAAAGGTGTTATTTCCATCCAGCTAGCCGGGATACCACTTTCTCTTAGATGAAGGAAAATTGATCCTTTTTACATCTCCGTATAACAGATGGGAGTCTCAAGTAGTTGCATAAGTGTTGCACAATAGATATTCCAAGACATTGGAGATTTAAGAGGTGATGTCCAATGGTGTACGATTGCAAACAATTAACGCATATTTTTCATTATTAATGGCTTACCTTGAGACAACCTAAAATGACTAGACACTGCATGATTGTTTGAGCTGATTTGAAGTTTGCTTCAGAGAACTAGACAATCATCTGCAAATAAAAGATGAGTTATGGATGGACTGCTATGGCAGATATTTATATCTTTGAACTGCCTATTTTGGATAGCATAATTCAGGCAGGCTAACCAGGTTTCTAGAGTAATGATGAATAAGTATAGCAAAATGCTGTCTTAAAGATCCATTCAGCAAAACCGGAAAAGATGCAAAAGAGATGCACGATTCAATCCACCCACACTACTTTTGACTAAATCCCATATTCTCCATAGATTTGAAAAAGAATGGTCATTCCACACGGTCATATGTCTTACTCAAATTCAATTTAAGCACCATGAAATTCAACTTACCTTTATAAGTTTACCTATGGTAGAAAAGTTCATGAGTCAAAAAGATGTCTAAAATCAACTTGCTTTCCTCACTTTGATTTTCTGAGATGAGATCTTCAAGCATTTTCTTAAGCGGATTAGGTAACAACTTTACAATGATTTTATACAACACATTACACTGACTAATAGACCGAGAATGGGTTGGGTTGGAAGGATTTTTAACTGTGGGAGTTAGGACTATGAAAAGCTTCATTAGTCTCTTCCAGTTCAATAATTCCCTGAAAGAGGAAACATCAAGAGATTACTCCTCGGGATCCAATGTGTATCCAAGACTAGGGCGTGCCATGCTCTGATTCTGATCTTGAGGTCACAAAGAAGAATATTTCGAAGCTATGTACTCTTCATGTCTCCTATGTTTTGATCAATGGAGGGTTTAGGGTTTGTTGACTTCTAGATGGAGAAAACAAAACGAATGGTGAGCTCCAGCCAAAAATGGCATCATGGCTTAAACAATCATTATCGGGATAAGGATTGGCATGGCCGATCCAAGTACATGTATGTATATATATATATATATATATATATATATATATATATATATATATCGGATGATCCTTCAATGGATCGACTGTATCACCCAAAATAAATGCAAAAAATAATAAAGAAAAAATTTTAAAATATCTTTTTTTTGCTATAATTAAAATATCTTTAATCACATGAAAACTTGCAATATTAATTTAAAAGAAAGAAAACATATTTTGAACATGTTAGATGTATAACATAAAGAGATTCGTTTCCTGAAAAGTAAGAAGAAAATTAAAATATCTGCTTCTAATATGCCAAAACCACCAAAATACAAGTCTTTATCACACAAAACTTGAAGAAATAAATAAGATTAGTGACTTAGATTAAAAGATAAATATTTAAAAATAAAGCTGAGGGAAATCTATGACTTTTCTTGACGGGGGTAATTAAAATTATCATAGAAAAGAGTTTTTAAAATGATTTAATAACACATGAGCATCCCAATAAATTTAGCTTTCCAATCGGATCCAACCACCCCAAGGTGGACATTGTAATGTTGGAAACAACGGGGATTGTCCCCCAAACAATCATCACAACTTCAGGCGCAAGTTAGCACCACCACTCGTGCTAGCTCCTAGCATTCGACACAAACGCAAGCGGCGCGTCGGATCATCTCCGGCAAGTCAGCGCCCCTGCTCCAGTCTCCAACCTCGCTATCGTACACCAACACCAATCCTTCCTTCAACCCTCTACAGCTCCTCCCGCTCCTCCTCAACAAATCGTCAATACACCCCAGCACCTGCACCAGCACCACCTTCTCTCCAACCCCTACGCAACAAAACCTAACGGTACTATCCAGCCTAACTTGCGCCGGAAGTGGTGGGCTCTTCATCCGGCACCATTCGCCGAACCCACAACTCCGCCGCCCGTCGTACCTCCAGAACGAGAGCTCCACCGCGTGGCTCGTAAGGACGTAAACGTGTCCACCGGACGCGCACGCTGCAACTACGCACCCGCCGCCGGGCACCGCACGGCTCCTCAACCAGACGCGGGCCTCCACATCATACAAATCCATCGAGCTGGCGTACACGTGGGCTTCTGAACCTATGCCACGTGAGAACTCCGCACGGCCCCCAATCTTCAGCCCCCCAATCGCGTAGAAAACCCCTTCCATGGACGCGCCGATGCAGCCGTACCGCCTCCTCGGCGCCTCCGCCACGACCCGCCAAGTGTCAGTATCTGGTTCGTACTCTTCAATCGCCGCCGTACGAGTGGTACCACCGGAGACGTAGATTTTTCCGGCAACTACGGCCGCTGCGAAATTCTTCCTCGGGAAAAGCATCGGAGACCTCGGCGTCACAATTCCAGTCAAAGTATCGTATCGGACTGTAGCGTTTCGGCCAAGGATGTAAATCCGGCGTCCAATCGCAGTCAAACGCGCGTGAGAGAAGGACCCGTCGAACGTCTCGGGGGCGATGATCTCGACGGCGGGAAGGGAAGTTGTCTTCCATTTCATTTCGTCTCCGACACGGTGGCTGGAGGCGTACACCCCAAAATCGGTGAAGGCGACGGCGAATATCGTTTGCTGGAGATGACCGAGGCTCCGGCGACGATCGTAGAAGTCAGGGGAGTCCAGCAATTGAGACCATCTGCGGCAGACGAGAGAGACGGAAGGGAGAGAACATGGAGATACCCTAGAAAGGCATTCAAGGAGGAGGTCGTCGGGGAGGGAAGAGAAGATGGTTTGATTTCCCGGCCGGTTTTCCGACAGATTCTTATCGGGTAGTCGAGTGAGAAGAGTGGTTCCCCGGGGAGCTTCCTGTTGGGGATTGGGAAAGCAAGATTTGACCAGCCATGAGAAGCCTCGAGAGTTGCAGCTCTCGGCCATGGCCGACTGACTAAACGAGAGAGCGAGAGACTCTGAATCTCGGATTTACCGGAATTTTATACCCGGGATGGTTGGCGTTCTCTCCTTGATGGACCATCCAATGGTAATGGATAACTTTGGATGATGGTCAATAAGATTCTGTGCTTCGTCAATTGTTTTGACGGAGACGGTTACGTTTTTCGATGCGTTTGATTTATCCGATGGGTGCGAGCGGAGCGGAGCGGAGCAGCATTTAACCGAAATATCTGCAACTTTTTACGGAATACGAATACTAGTTCTACTGGAGAGAAATACCGCCGGTAGAAAAATCAGCATATTATTATATTTTGGTAAATACATCAGCATTTACATATTTACTAAAATACCCTCGTTTCCCATACACCGATTGATAAAGTTCTCTCTTGCGTTTGGCTTTATTTATTTATCTATTTTTGGGTCCAATCCGGTTGGACCAGAAGCAGACCAAGTAGACGTTGGTAATCGGTTGTTTAAAGGGGTGAAGTGGGGGAGAGGGATCAAATCTTTCAGTTGTTTTAAAGTGGTGAAGAGGGGGGGGGGGGGGATCAAAACTTCCGTGACCAATGTTAGCCTTATCATAGGCTGACATGTGGTGTGTGTAAAATCAAAAACATAAAAAGACTTAATTCATTCATGTCATGAAATAAAGTAGAGCTTCCGGCTCTTGTTTCTCATGGGTTCAACCATTCACTTGAATGAATTAAACCAGTTTGTCTGGTTAGAGAACCAGACCGGCCTGTTAAATACTGACCCACAACATCAGGTCCGACCACCCGCTCAATCAATACGTATCCTTACAAAGCAGGGGCAGCCAGGAAAAGGGAGGACAGGCCGGGCGTCACATCGTTCCAACCAATCGTTAGTTGTTATTTTTGATGTTAAACAAAAACACGTGAGCGTGTAGTGTTTTCAACCCTGCATGTGAGGCAGTACGGAACAAAACAAAACGCCAAAAGGCCAAACCAACGAATAATAATTTCCTCACACTGTTGCCATGTGACCCTTCCCTAGAGAATCTAGGGTGCAGGCCAACTGTAATTACTCTCCCTTTTCTATCATTTTATTTGGTGTTATGATTCGGTGCACTTACACCCTCCATGCGTGTTATCCTTTTTATGCACCTTTCTTCCATTCCTATGGTTGGAAATGATAGAAAAGTAAAAAAGGATTCTTTAATGATAACCTTCCTAAAGAATGTGTGAACTTTCTTCCTCTTTAGGATCTTTAATTTGTGATATGCTACCCTTAATTGAAGTTAAAGTCTGGATCCAGTGACGAACACTCTAAGGTTCACCATCATTTAACATTTAATACGTCTCATTTAAGAGATTTAAAGCCAATCATTTTTTTGTCCTCGTGGTGGTGGTGGTGGTGGTGGTGGTGGTGGTTGAAGCATCCCCTCTCTTTTCTTTTCTTTTTTAGAGGTTATGGGATCAATTTTTTGTAAAGTAGTTGTTGCAATTTGTGTAATGTATCAAAAGCATTAAAGTTGGTTTCTTACACTAACTTGCTCTCTTACACCCTTGTGAGGGGGCAAATGGTATATCCTGGACAGAACATCCTATTAGTATTTTTAGGTGTTTCTAAATTCTCATTAATGGCCTATAATATATAGCAAAGATAATATCATATATTTTATAATATTCAGCTATGAAATTTGACATCAATAATTAAAGCTGTTAATGATCTAGACACAACATATCGTAGGTAGAAACTTAATTACTAAGGCTCTGTAATGTAATCATTTCATTTGAGTTTCTCAAGGCTTTTATAATCACAATGGGATATGGTTTATAATGAACTCGTTCATATTTACACTGATCTGTGCTTGATAACATAAGTCATTTCATTTTTTAGAAAAACCTAAGGTCACTTCATTTCTTATTGTAGTTAACAAATCAATATAAATTTGAATGAGTTAATTACAAATCATCACGTCATGGCTAAAAGTGCCTTGAGAAACTCTAATGAAATTATTACATTACATGTGGCTGCCAAATAGGCTATAAATGATTTCAGCAAATATCAAGTATTCACTATACACTGAATTCAATATAAATTGCATATTACGGTGGTGTTGTAAATCGTAATTTGCTTTTTCTGATGTATTAGGATGACATCAGGGGGCTGAGTATCAGTACCTAAAAGTGACTTTCACTTTTTGG
>JAOXJP010267048.1:0-20494 GCA_025762735.1 Platanus orientalis
CCAAGGAGTGCATCCGAAATCAGAAATTTAGATAGTCAGTGGCCACACCATTGTAAATTTAGAGCCTCAAGACTATCAGATCCCCATGAATTTGTAAAAAATTTATGGCCCAAGCAATCATTTATGCCCAAACCTAAAAAAATGCATTTTGTATGTATTTGGCATGAGGAATGCCCTTAAAAGTTCACCCAGACTCAAAATACAGCAAGGTCAGAGCCATTTTCTTAGTTTCACCCCTGTCCTCAATAAATAATTTCACAAACTCTTGGTTCAGGGAATGTCTAGCCATTCAATTTCACCCAGCTTCAGGCAGCTACATAAACCCAATTTGTTCAAACGACTTTGCTTCAAAAAACCCTCTACAACTACTTAGGAACCCAATACCCAATATGTTAACTCCTATAGCTCAAAGACTCCTTAAGCTTCAAATCTCCTGGATACAACTTATGACGGCATTTTATAGAAGAACCAACAGCATTCCTTGACCAATTTTGTCAAATCGCTCAAAAATGGTTTTTAACCTAATTTCCTACTCCGGTACCGTAATCTCGCATAGTCAAAAGTTATGAATCACCTGGACCAGGGGTTATCTATCCTTGGGCAATTCTCAAATCAATTTTACCATCTTGCCCTTTTAAAATGTATCTGAGAGCTTTTCAGGCCAAAAAACCCTGATTTCACCCCCTTACCCTTTTTGTAATTTGACTCTGACTGGACCAGTGCAACCAGAGCATCTGTAAACTCTAAAATTGACACCAGCTGGGGCAACTTCTGAGCTCGAGAGCTCGCAAGAAGTGACGACAGAGAGAGGGTTTGAAAGAATAAAAAAGCAACCCTAGTCATCAAATCCAGATATTTTGCATTAAATGCATCCTCATCTTTAAGCCATTTTTGGCAACCCTTAGATTGAAATCTTCCCATCCTCGCTCTCACTCACCACCCTTGGATCATTGAACTGAAATTTTCAAATCCCTATACCCATGTCTCCCATGCACTTCACCCATCCATGTTCAATAACACACCTCCAATTTCACCCTCCATTTAATGGCACAACCCTAAATCTAACCATCCATCCAGCCAAGTCACCCATCCATGCCCTTTAGCCTAATTCAATCTCAACCCTCCACCAAGATTGAATCCTACCCCTCCACCTAATTTAGGATAGACATCATCCTAACCCTCCATCTAGCAAACCCCTACTTCAATCTCAACCCTCCATGGCACCAATTTAGGGCTATAAATAGCACCAAATTCTTGCAAGTAAGGGTTGACAACAAATCCTAATCTCTAAGAGAAAAAAAAAGAAGAAGAAGAATTAGCAAGCTTGCATCACCCTAGGCAAGGTAAGCCTAAACATAAGTCCAATTCACCCCCTCTTTAATATATGTCAATTGGCATGTTGTTATGCTGTCCATTTCATGCTAGAACTCTGTTCTAACTCAGGTTATATGGTAGAGGCTATTGAACCTCTACTTACTTCTATTTTTTTACCAATTACCATACTGAATTTATTGTGATTTTTGTAGAGGGCTTCTTGAGCCTAAATTTGATTATGTTAGACTAGACATATACATGATATGCTAGATTTAATTTCGTGAATTTATGAGCTGTGGAATGCCTCCCAAACAGACTCAAAAAACTAGGTCTTTTGAGACCTAGTTTTAATGAATATTTGTTAATTTTTGTTTGAATTTTTATACATGATCTGATGCTCAAATTTTTATATGATGTTCATGTATATATCCCCTGCTAGCATGCTTAATTTTAGAATTTTTACAAAACCCTACGGGCTCTATAATCGAGAAATCCAGCTGCTGGATTTTCTACCAGTAACTAACGCCTATTTTTGAAGTGAATTAAAAAATAGGCATTCAACAAACAAGTGTCAGGAAAAAAATCAAGCATTGAGATCTGGGACCCACCCCAGGGAGCCTTGATTCTTCTCCAATCCTATCCCAAGGCATCCCTAACTTTCGAAAATCACTGCTATGCTCATGTACCTCTGTGAGCCCTTATTTCTGTGCCAACGCCTGAATTTAATTTCAAGCATTGGATGAAAATTCAGGCATTTAAGTGATTTTCAGGCATTAAGCCTGGGTCTTAAAAATCACATTTTTCAAAACATTGTCTAAGTATGGGTCAATCATAGGGTTAGTGTAAAGACCCAAGAGATATACCCCCCTCTAGCCCCACTTTGGTGGCCCAAAAACCTATGATGGCCGCTGGTTTAACACCCAACGCCTGAATTTCCACTGAATTAAAATTCAGACCTTGGAAATGCAGGCGTCAGACCAAAAAATAGGCATTATGCCTGTGACAGATGACTACATGGTCCACTTTGGGAGATCATATCTCCACATGGCCTATACTTAGGACCTCTAGAATTACAGTGTAACCCTAGAAGACTTCCCTTATCCCAAAACAAGGGTCCTATAGTGTTGAGACCCACCAAACCATCTTAAAAGATTGCACAAAAGTGTTGATCTGATCAGATTCCCCAACGTCTGATTTTCACCTTGAATTAAAATTCAAATGTTGAGATAAAAAAAACAAGTGTTAGGTCTATAAAATAGAAAAATTAATTTCTCCTCTTTTCTTTTCCTTTCATTAGGGTTAACACCTAACCCTAAGGAGTCAACGTACAAGCCACTTAGAGGGGTCCACCATCCCCCTAAGGACCTAACCCATGAGGGGTCTCCTGTAATTAGAATAAAACAAAATTTAGAACAATTTATGGACTATTCATAAGCCAACGCCTAATTTTCACCCTGAATTAAATTCAGGCGTTGATGGTAAAATCAGGCGTTAGGCCTGAGAAAAATCTAGTAAACCTTTAATTCAAGTTTAATAAAGTTTGGATATTCCAATTCAATCTTAACAAAGCATGGTCATAGGCATATGATTAAAACCCATATGAATGGGAGAAGCCACCCTAAAAAGGTAGGTATTTGGGGTGCCTAACACCTTCCCCAAGTGCAACCAAACAACTTACCCTAAAACTCAGGAACATAAACTAGTGTTAGGAGTTAAACCCTAGACTTCTCAGGAGAACCGACGTCCAACTCCATTGGGAAACCCTGAGTTGGTGGTGACTCCAAGAAAAAGTGCCAAATCCCTTGTACCCGAAAGGGGGCTTGGCACCCAAATCCGAATCCATAGAATGGTGACTTCACTGGGGACATGTTTAATCTCCACACATATGAGTTTTATCTATGTTACATACATGCTTTCATCTGTACATTTATTTCCACATATTTATATGCTCTCTCACATGCCTACTTGCTTTGAATTAAACTTAGGTCACTTTATTAGTAAGGATAACACTCCCTTTTTAACAATCACTCCAAATTGCCATGCATAGGATAGAAAACATGCTCACATAGCTTTGGGGCAACTTGAACTAGTTAGTAGGATCAAAATTCACATATGAACAACTTGTCTGCAACACATTTTTGTTATTTTATACTTTGCACAAAATGAGTCAGAAGATACGACATTGCACCAATACATCACTCTCATAAGCCCTTATCTAGGTCATTACCCACCAATGGACTAACATTGGATCACTACATAGGATGGGAACAACGTTTGAGTAGTTGCTGCTATGTCAGTGCGGCCATTCTGAGTTACCCAAGCCAATTACCACTCTATGATCTGATCTATTTTGGGGAGATGTTTCAACTGGTACACTTCATCTTTTAGAATCTCAAAAAGCATGCATATTTAGTAGTTTTCAGGTTAGAGTTATTTATGCTACACTCAATAGCTTAGAGGTCTAGCTTTAGGTTTGATTGTTGTGATTTTGATTGATTGCTTGCATGATTGATTAAAAAGAACCAGGAATTCATGTCCGACTTTATAAAATTAGTCTAAGTTATTTTTTTAGATAATTAGGCCCAAATTTTACCTTCTTGTTTAAATTTGAATATCTCTCATCCTTTTTGCATAATATATGTAAACGTGATAGCATAGATTGCGTAGACATTCCATAAGTAGAACAACAGATAAACTAAACCATGAAAGAAATAGAGAAAATGAATAAAAGCCATCCTTAAATAGCTAAAATGTACAACCAATCTGATGTCCAAACATCCTTTAAGTAAACAAAATAAAAACTTCAAAACATGTCTAAAAGTCATCCAAGGTTAACATGTACAACCCATCAACCAAAAAAATAATGCTTAATTACACCTCCTTAATGAATAAAGAAGAGAAAATAAAAAAGAAAAGAACTCCAGTCCTCAGTCAATCATCCGAGCTGCTGCCCACATAGTCCACTATCCCCTTCTTGGCCTTTTGCTTCAACCTCTTCTTAGAGTATGAATGGCCAACACCATATTGGACTCTATCATCACCACAGGGTGGAACATCGGCACATCTCCGCACAGTCTAAAGAGGACTGTCATCAATCCGTAAGGGCGCCACCTCCACCACTCCACTGGGTACCAGTGCTGTATGCACCTTGGGCTCTCCCCCAATCTCAAACTCACTCATAGACCCACCGATCTCAGGCTCTCCCATGGGCTGCTCTCTCTCAGGCTCCTCCTCCTCAGTCTACTCTCCCCCTGATTGCTTAACCTTGGGCTCAACATGAGGCATCTCAGTGTCTCTAGCAACATCTCCCATGTCTCCTGAGATGGGGATCTGTATCTGTAACTGCAAAACCAAAATACACATGTCAAAACCATAAAAAGATAAACCAAAAGATAAACAATAACAAAATAAAACAAAGTTGTGATATGATTACCTCCTCTACCTCAGCTCGGTGTGCGGCATTCATGGCCGCAACCTCAATCAGATGGGCCTAGTGTTTTTGCCCTACTAGGGCAAAAGACCTAGCTAACTTCCAAAGGGCACTAAGGTACACCTCCCTGGAAACTTTCATAAGTACACAAATCTTAGTCAAAAAAATTAAAATAAATGCATGATATTTCAAATAAACATAAAACAAACCAAAAAAAAAAATTCCTTGAGTCATCCCCTCAAGGAGCACCCAACCCTCTGGAAGCTCTGCCTCTAGCAAAGGCTCCTCGTTGGCCCCACCCTTGGGGTCAGTCACAACTACCAATTCAGGCACCATGCCCATTAAATCAGGCTCAGCTGGGGGAACTCTCCTCTTCCTCCCTCGACAGGCTAGGGGTGCTGGCTCCTCTAGGAGCTATGTAGCAACAGCCTGTTAAAATCAAGCAAGTGTGGTTAAAGTTTCAAAAGGAAACAAAACAAATTAAAAAGATCTTTTCAAAAATAAGAAATAAACCAAACCACACTTGCCGGAGGCTCAATGGGTCCCCCCAAGGGCCAACAGGTCTAGGTGGCCCACCACTCATGGTAACCTCGGGCCCAGTCTAAGAAAGCTGCTACCTCGATGCCCTCATCACCTCAACCAATGGCACCCTCAGTATCAATCACCCGTGGAGGTGAGTGTGGGAGTATAAACTCTTCTACCCCCCCCGATCTGTAGCCAACACCTCTCACCGAGGTATATGGTCACCTCACCCAAAGCCACCAGCACCACCCTTTGGCGAGACCAACTCCAAGCTAAAGTCTTGTCTCATGCATTATCCACTCCCAAGTCCCAGTGAGTCCATAGGCACCATTTGATCTGCACAAGCACAATAAAGTTTAGAAATGATTTACAAGAAAAATAATGAACAAAGGTTAAGGAAAAGCATAGTGTACTTACCTGGTCGACTTTGAGTAGATCCAACTCACGTCGGAAGGCCAAGATCGACTTTCTGGTCTTATGGTGGATAGCCTTCCACCTCGCCACACAAAGGCAGTGGAGTACCTCCTCACCCTTCCACCTAGGGGCTAAGTATGGGAAATGCTCATAACACCACACTGTAAAAACAAAAAAAAAAGAATAAAACAAAGTTAAAATCAAATAAAGTAAAAGAAATATATTTAACAAAAAGCAAATAAAATAAAATCATACCTCCCATAGAAAGAGTAGGCCCACAAAGGCATAAGGGCTCTGTCCGGCCGAAATCTCACTGATGTTGAGGTACATCCACCCGAGGGCGGATCTACCCCAACCCCGCGTGGCCACGAGGTCTAGATTCTCCAAGGTCGGCAATAGGTAGAAGTAAACCCTATTGCTCTTCCCGCAGAAGATTGAGTGAGTTAGCATGTATAGCAAGAAAGCCCGGGTAGAAAATGCCTTCTCCTCTAGTGAGCGCGCGTTCACGGGCCAAATGTAGTCATTCTCGAACCACAACGGAAAGACGCCTTCCGTGCTCTTATAATAGACTACAGGTTGTGGCCCAATGCAACGAGCCACCAGGTCAACATCAAAATCCTTTAAGCTCGGTGGAGGTGTCCCATCCATGGAAAGCCCGGTCATCACAAAGAAATCAATCTGGGATACCCCGATCTCCCCTACCGGAAGATAGAAAGTCCGAGCAATCGGAGACCACCTCTTTACAAGGGCCATCAGTAAGGCCTTGTCGGCCGGCAGCATCAGAAGGGTCAAGAAACAGCTGAAACCCAAGGCCCTAACTCTCTCTTGAACATCCGAGCACATCCGGGCCCACAACCTCAAAACCCTAGACCACGAACCATGGTGTTGTACTATCCCTCTATCTTGCAAAAGGAAACATGTTAAAACATGTTAGACTAATGTTTAGAAGAAAAAAGAATAAAAAATAACCAAACAAATCAAAAATGACAAATCTGTCTCTCAGGCCTAACGCCTGTTTTTTAACACAACGCTTGTTTTTTTAACAAACAAAAAACAAGCGTTACGCTTGTAATTTAGGGTAATGATTTTAAGGCATTGGAAAACCCAAAAATCATCAAAAAAATGCACAAAAACCTATTCTAAATCATTCATAAATCAAAATCAAAGTGACATAACTCTACTTAAATGAATTAAAACATAAAAATACAATGTAATCCCAAGAAAAATGCAAAAAGAAACAATCAAAAACAACAAAAACATGAAATCAAAAACAAAAAAAATATATATTCAAAGCAAAGAAAATCCATAAAAGCATAAAGTAAACTCATGATCAAGTCAAAAAACTTACCTCATCCGCAACAAGGTGCTTCCATAGAGCTTTTTCTTGCACCAAGAGAAGTGGAAAGTGATGGTTTGATTCCCCTTAACTCATTATAGTCAAAAGCAAGAAGAAAAAGAGAAACTTTCGTTGAAAGTTGAAAAATGAATAAAGGAATCAACTTGTGGGGACTTCTCCCACTGTTTGTAACGAAAATGACAATAAGAAATACAAAAAGACAAAAAAAAAACCTGTTGTGGGTCATTTAAACTCATAACTGATTTCAATGCCTAATTGTGCTCCCAATGCTTGTTTGAATTAAAAAATAGGAGTTGAAGCAAAAAACAGGCGTCAAACATTTTTTCCTATAACTGTTCCAACGTCCAATTGTTTTCTCAATGCATATTTTTAATTAAATTAAAAGCAGGCATTAAGATAAAAAATGAGTGTTAGCTTTAAAATCTGCAGAATGTTATTTTCCACTATAAAATGACATTTCTAACCTTGTGTTCATGCTTATTCTTATAGACGTGGCTCACAAACTGATACAATTAGATACATACCCCCACCATCTCTACAAAGTTTACAAATTCTCTAATTGCCCTTCCCCTTGAAGAACGAAAAATCTGAAAAAGTCAAAGCTGGCTAGGGGCAACATTGGCTCTAGCACAAATTAATATGGATTGGTCACTGATAGAGGCAGCCATTTTCTTCTATAATCTGACAGCTATGGTTTTTCGCTTCGGAAAACAAAAACTCATACCCACTATTGAGGAGCTCGAATCCTTTTTAGATTGGGAACATTGTTTTGGCGTCAGTACCATAATTCTAGTTCACAAGCCTAACTTCTTGAAAAGCTTCCACACATTGAAAATCTCTAAAGCCTCCCTACCCAAGGAAGCCACAAGAAATCTCCAAATCCGACAGTTATGCTATCTTTTTGACATTTTATTGGAAAAAGGTTAAAAAAAGCTGGCGATTTCAACAACCCAATCAAGTTCAGAGCATTCACCTTAGTTGTCTTATGACAACTCTTGCTATCATATAGCCGCCATCACATCTATGATGTCTTACTTGACATCTTGGATCAGCACATTTAGAAAAAGACACTCGCACCAGTGATCATCTCAAAAACTATCTCTAATCTCTCACATTGTGTTCGACATCTCAAAAACCGATTATACGGTTGCCTAACTTTCTTACAAGCTTAGTTACTAGAACTTCTATTTGTCCTTGCATATTTTCTGACTTATCTATTATGAGATCTAACCCCAATACAGATACATGTCAAAAGCTGACATTTGCTACACAGAACAATTACATCAAGATATCAGAAGTTATTAGTGGTCATACACCCTGAACAAGTTACTTGGCGTGTCATATGATACAAAGCACGTTTTCTGCTCATTACTACCAAAGACTGCACGTACATGATCATTACAGGAATCTACCAAAGCATTTTTTATGTATTCATACATGCTCTTCGACAATTGACGCTTAGACAATAATTTTTCAACTTCCCTAGAGTTTTGGAAGATATGTAAAGTTGATCACCATACATCCAATCATACGCGATCTACGTGAGCCGCTTTCACGGATAATTCGTACACTAAGTCTCATAGATGTCGTTATTTGAGGTCACTTTCCGTTTAAAGGTTATCTAAGCCTGTTGAGGATTTGCTCTCGTCCAACCCTCATGCCGGGCGACCTTGGCGGCACAGTAAGGATCTGCCCAAACCTGCCGCTGGATGTCCTCTCTGGCTTGGTGCAAAATCGGGTCGAAAATGGTCCGGTAGTTCTACGATCGGTGTGTTCAGGGATCCAAAAGCAAAACCCTCGTTGGCCTCTTCTTCAACCCTGTCCACGGCGTCTGCAACAAAACTGTCGCTTCCTTCCACCAGAAAATGAGAAGTTGCAGAGTAGATTTTCGAATTTTTGAAAAGCGTAAGCCCACGATCCCCGGCGCCATATACAAAGGTCAGTTTTCTCCGTTCTCTTGTTTAGCTTCTCGCTCAGTTGCTTCATCAGAAACCCTAGATATACCTTTCACTTCTCCCTTAAACAACGAAGAGAACGTCGAAGAATTCTTAGATAAAGCAATCTTAGATTCTCAGTGGCATTCAATCGAACGGATTTCTTCAAATCTGACTGCGTCTGTGATTTACAATGCCATTTTTAAGCTTCGTGGATTGCCCGATACTGTTCTAGCTAGTATTGAGAAATTAGGGTTCATCATCTCGATGTCAGAAGCGCTTGCCTTGCTGTAGGCGTTATCTCTCGTCTTCCATCCCCGCTTTGCAGATTTTGAAACGAGCGACCGATGGTGGCATTGCGACGAACGGGGAGATTTTCTATGGTTTAGTGCTCGTTCGCGAGCGGTTAAACTTGTGAGTTCTATTGTTGTAGATTTGCTTGTTAGGGCGTGCTGTGGATCGAAGAGAGCAGATGAGGCTCTGGAATGCTTTTATTTAATGAAGGATCGGGGCATTCTTCCCAAGATTAGACTTGTAATGAGCTATTGAGTTTGCTTTTGAAATTGAATCATACTGATAGGGCTTGGGTTTTGTATGCCGAGATGTTCAAGTTGAAAATTAATTCAACTATTTTCACATTCAGCATAATGATTAATGTTTTATGTAAGGAAGGAAAGCTGAAGAAAGGAAAGAATTTCATAGCACATATGGAGGGTTTGGGTTTTAAAACTACTGTTGTGACTTACAACACCATAATACATGGGTACTGCTCGAGAGGCAAACTTGAAGGGGCCCATGAGATCTTTGATACCATGAAAGGTGAGGGTATCAAACTGGATTCTTACACATATAGTTCGCTTATCAGTAGGTTGTGCAAGGGGGGAACACTTGGAGAAGCATCGGCATTGTTTGGAAAAATGGTGGATAATAGGTTGGTACCTACCGCTGTGACCTACAACACTTTGATTGAGGGATATTGCAACAAGGGAAACCTGGGAATGGCTTTTAAGTATAGGGATGAGATGATTAGTAAAGGGATAAAACCAACTGTCTTCACTTATAATTTGCTGGTCCATGCGCTGTTTATGGAAGGTAGGACAGCCGAAGCAGATGATTTGATTACGAAAATGGATGAAAAGGGCATGGTTCCTGATGCCATCACATATAACATCTTGATCAATGGGTATTGCAAGGAAGGGAATGTAAAGAAAGCCTTTGACCTTTATGCGGAGATGTCGAGTAAAGGGATTCGTCCTACAGCTGTGACCTACACATCCCTTATCTATGTTCTGAGCAAACGGAATAGAATGAAAGAGGTGGATGACGTATTTAAGAAGATAGGTGGTAAAGGAATATCACTTGATGTCATAATGTTTAATGCCTTGATTGATGAACACAGTGTCAATGGGAATATGGATCATGTTTTTATGCTTTTAAAGGAGATGGAGAGGAAGAACGTTGCTCCTGATGAGGTGACATACAATACACTAATGCAAGGGCTTTGTAGGGAGGGAAGGTTGAAGAAGCTCTTAAGCTTCTCAATGAAATGAAGATTAGGGGTATTAAATCCGATCACATCAGTTACAATACCATCATTAGTGGGTATAGTAGGAAAGGTGATATGAAGGATGCTTTTAAAGTTCATGATGAATAGAGGTTTTAATCCCACTCTTCTCACTTACAATGCTCTCATTCAAGGGCTATGCAAAAATAAGGAAGGAGCTCATGCTGAAGAGCTCCTCAAAGAAATGGTGAGCAAAGGCATTACTCCAGATGACAGCACTTACTTCTCTTTGATTGAGGGGCTTGGAAAAGGTGAAGATTTGGTAGAGAATAATGGCGTGTAACCCATTGGTTACCAGAAAACTTTCAACCTTCAACAAAGCAGATGATTCCTTAGAAAAGAATATGATTGCCTGTATGGTGGAGGTGCAAACCTCATGCATGCTTTCAGAGGCTTACAACAACATTCATGCATCCTATTCTTTCCTTCACATTTCACAACAATAGTGCAACATCATCAATAATTTGCCAATATCCTTTGAAGTCAAAAAGGGTAACTTTAAGGTACGAGAGTTTAGGGATGTAATACTTCACACCAAATTTTATAACAATCACATTACCTTGAAATTACAAAAATCTGATTTGGAATTACATTGTAGTTTACTAATTTATAATGCTTTTATGTGATGTATTCTTATTAAGAAAGTGATTCAGATCTATTACCTAAGTTATGACGAATATATGTTCTGTGGATATTGTCTGAATTTTTTTTCTTTGGAACTTGTCTAAAATCCTACTCTCGATGTTTTGGTCGTTTGAACTTTATTCCATAGTTATTGGGCTGCCTTTTCACCGACCCACACAAAACACCTTCTATGGAGTTGGTGATCCTTCCCTGCAGTCTTTATGATGCATAGGCATGTAACTTGATGTATTGTGGTTTTCATTCTAATATTTTGTTTCAGAGGAGCATAAGTGTGTAACCGATGATAACCATACCTTCTGGGAGAAGAACTTCTAGAAAATTGTCCTTGGATGGATCTAGAATCTCCCATCAAGTAGCTTTTATTCACCATGATCAGGCAAATCATGAAGACTTGTTACAGTACTCTGTTGAGGCAGAAGATACTCTGCTAAGGCAGGACGTCTTTTTCACTTATATATAAGGAAAGATTATGGGGTTTTTAATTGACATTTATTGAGAGTATCCCTCAAATTGAATTTGTGGGAGACCATGGCGTACATAGATTAAATATAGAATGGTTGGAGTAGGAAAATGGCCAATTGGCTAGGTAAAAAAAGGGTGAGAACATAGAGAATAAGAAATCTTAAATTTTCAAAGAGAATGATTAGAGTTTAGAGTAGAGGGCTACTGGGATGAACTTTTCTATGTGGAAAAAGTGTGTTGGAGAAACTCGTGGACCCATTTTGCATTGTCATTTCATCTACCAAGTGTGTAAATTGCATATCAACAGGATTCCTAGTATATTGGATCTCACCAAAAAACATGGTCTCCTATTTTTATTTTTAGAAAGGTGGATGATACCACTATAAACTTTGTTAATCATGTGAGGCTATTACACATGGTTACATGTTCAGTATTAGAGAAAGCAAATATTTCCGGAGCCATTCGGGCAGTCGGGCTTTTAGGGATGCCTTATCCCCTCCTTTTCTTAATAATTTTCTTCTCATAATATATATATATACACTACCCCACCTCCACTCCAACTCCTGAATTTCATCTTATTCCTCTCATGTTAATCTTAGCATCTTCCCAACCTTTTCAATACCACTTCCTTAGCCTTGAATCCAAAAGCTTGCCTTTCAAATCACATGGTTTGGCTTAAAAAAAAAACCTTTAAGGATGCCTTTAAACTAAGTGCCAATCCTTTGTTATAATATTAATGATATTGCTCTTATAATTTTCAAACCTCTTTTACATCTCTCCTTCCATAATTCCCAAGCAATGAAATGGCATATGACCCACCAGAAAATCATATCAGTTTGATTTAGAAGCTTTTGACATATGGTCCTTATACCTTTGCGAAGAGTTGTGAGAAAAATCCCAAGGCATGGAAAGCTATACATGTGATCCACTGACTCCTATATTCCTCACACCAATCAGATCTCGAGCATTTTGTTATTAGCCTTTGAATGTCACTGAAGAAAGATTCTCATTTGGTATTTTAATATGCCAAACCAACCTAAATATCCTGTCACTGATGCCCTTAATGAGCATTTTGTTCCAAGAAGATTTGATACCCCACCCACGCATAAGCACTATCCTCAAATAATTTTGCAATTTTTCTGCTTGTGGAGTTGGTAAACTCAATTCAACTCCACCAACCTTATTCCAATTATTAGGAGTTGGTACATGAATCCTCTTCTGCCATACTATATCCAGGTCTATATCTTTTGTCAAATATTATATTGTCATATATTTCCTCACTCCTCATTGATGTAGTCATTGGCCTTTTTTGCACATGATCTCACTCTCTGCTAGTGGGGTTGATAAGATTCAATAGCCTTTATCAAACCAAATGCACATTTGGGCCTTTAGCATTCTGTTCAGCTCCATAAGGATTAACTGAACACACAGAAATGCCATTTTGGGGATTAATGATATTGTAAAAATATGATGTTCTTTTTCTGATAAAAAATACTTTAAGATACGATGTACCTTTTTGTATTTCCAGAAAAGCTCATATGTTTTTTTCACATCAATAAAGGCTCTTATTCTTCTCCAGTTCTGTATTTTTACTCATTGACCTTGGAATGTAGTATGCAAACACATTTGAATGGGTTTGCAACTTGGGCCTGGTTGGGGTCAACCTTTGACCAACCTGAGGACTGAAGTAGTGAGGAAAGACATGGATACTTATGATCTAATGCCAAATATAGCCCCATATAGAGTGGAATGATTGAACAAGATTTGTGTAGTTGACCCAAAGTAGTTGGCATAAGGCTTTGCTCCTGTTCTTATATATTTATATTATTTGTATATTGTTATATTTTTTAGCGATTTTTGTAAAAATAGGCACAAAGTTTACTGAAATCTCAGAAAAATCAAGTAAAATAAAATATTTGTGGAAAAGGGGATAAGGATTATTTTAAGATTATTTTTTTGATGAATTATTTTAAGATTATTTGAAATGTTTAATTACCTCTTATCCCTTTATTAAAGGAAAAAAGTTAAACCTAAAAAAATTTCATTCACTTATTTTCTAATTGTTCCTTCACTCAATGAGAGTTGGTGCTCCACCATTCTCCTTTCGCCATCACAGAACTTGGATTATATCTTAAGCTTTTGTGACTCCATCAAGTACTCTACTTAAAGCATTTGTTCTTGAATAATATCATTCCTCTTGGAAGGCCCAAATCCACAAAGAGAAATCCCTGAAATTCCTAGCCAGATCACTCTCTGCCTGGCTCAATTTCCTTTTTGAGAACTATAAATATCGTGTTGATGATCTTGCTTGTTCAATTGGAGGAGGCTGCTTGGAAGAATCGGGGACAGTATTGGCCAATGAGAAGAGGGACAGCTGGCCAGTTGTTGATTTTGGGATCGACAGCGTGGAGGAGCCCAAAGCGTCAGAGGTCTTGCTTGTGGCAAGCTAGGAGTGTTGCAGATGTGGAGCTGTCATTATCATTGTCGAACTTTCATCATTGAAGGTTTCATTGCAGGAGATTTACAGCTTTGAGAATTTGAAGCAACGAATGGGGGTTGACTTGAATTCGGTGAGCTGCAAAGAGGTGCTTTCTGTGATAAGTCAAGTAGCAAAGAATGTAGATGAAGGGAGGTTGAAGATGAAAGCACATTTCCCCATAGTAATAGACATAGGAATGAAGAAGGCCACAGGAGTCCTCATGTGTTATAAGCCGACATGGCTTTGAATTGGATTGTACATTATTTTTTGGGGCAGACTCATTATTACCCACTGAAGATGTCAATTCTTATCAAGAAGTTCTGTTTTTAAAGATGGTGGTTGAGAAGCAGTTCTTTTCTCGTATGGGTCTTGCAAAAGCTTATGCTTATAACAAGTTGGTAGAGGCTCTATACAGACCCGGTTGCTTTGAGGTTTTGGGAAATGTTATATTGAAGATGTTTTTATTGGTCATTCTTATCCATGACAAAGCTAAATCTCAAAGCAGTCCTCTTATTATGGTATCGATGGAATTGATCAGGGTTATCCTCTACTGTTTGTTTCTCAGTATAATATTAAATTGAGTCGACAAGTTATACATGATTACTTATCATTGGAGGTAATGCATGGAGAAGGTCATCCTTTTGCTCATCTAGTGATTGTTAGTAAAAAGTATATTATCAACAGTATCCAATTCTTGAGTATGACTTTAGAGTGAAAAGAGATTTTGAGATCTTCAGGACCGGTGCAGCTTTGTAGAGCCATTCAGCTCTTGCAACATGATGCCTCGATTCTCACAAAAATCATAGTTTCTTCAGATACCCGTAAGAAGAATTTGACAAACTGTGGCATAGCCATGAAATATATCAAGCAGGCTGCTATACTATTATCTGATGACGATGGAATGATAACTGTAGAAGAAGATATTCCTAATGGAGACAAGGAACTTACCCTTTCTATGCTGTGGAACATATTTGTTCACTTCTACCACCATTAATCAACAAATCATTGTTACTTGAGGAAATATCTAAATTCAAGGAGCCGATGTGGACCACTCAAAGTGTGCTTCCAGCCTGATGGAAATGCTGCTGGAGTGGATCCAGGTATTCTGTCAGAAGTATGATATCAAGGTTGACAATTTTACATCTTTGTTTGATGGTAAAGCCATGTAGTGCTTGTTTGATGACTGCTTCTATAAGGTACTTCACTATTCTTGTTCAATAAGGAGGCTCAAGATACCAGTTGTGAAGATTGTATTGTTATCTACTGATAATACAGACTCATTACACAACTTTACTTTATCCCAGAAGCTTTCATGAGGTATTGTAAATAAATGAGACATACTTGAACATAATGGTCCCTGACTCCCTGTAGTGAATGGAGTTTAAATTTTGTTGGTATTCCTCTCATCCCAACTGATTGGCATAAAAAACATGGATCATCTGAATATTCATAAACTCTTGGGATGTAATTGTCAAATTCCAAAGAATATAGTGTTCTAGACCGGAGAAGTGTTTCCTAAGTTCGGAAAGGTTAGTGAAACAACATGGGTTGAATGGGTACGGAAGTGAAGATGCTGTGAGAGGGTTTAAGTTATCCTGGCTTGGTGGCGAGATATGGCTAAACAAAACCACAGGTCCACAACTTTGTTGTCAAACCAGCTGCCTCTGCTGAAAAGTGCCATTTAGCTGACAATTATAGCACTGACATTCAAAGAGGAAGGGCTGCAAAGTTAAATATGAAAAGAACACAATTGAAAAGATCCAAAGTAGTCTCCGATGCCTGAAATGCTGGAGTATATTTCTATGTTACAGGCATGCAGCCATTGAAATTCAAAATAGACTATTATGTGCTTCTTGTCTTTGCCCAACCATCTGTCTTGGTTACATGGATGAGATCTTGAGAGGCTGCATCCAGAGCCTTGGATTCAAAGTCTTATTATATTCAGTTCTGAAATTGCAACAGCAATGGAAGAGAGTTTTATTGTAAAAGTTTAGAATAAGGTCAACTATCATTATTCGTTGTTAGATTGTAATTCAAGTAGCTAAAAGAGTAAGGCATTGTAATTCTGTGATCCAATCATATTGGAAATGATACCTTGCACGAAAAGAGTTGAGGGAAATTACTGGATTTGCAAGTAAGAATAGAAAAGTGTGCTTCAAATGTGGATAATGGCATGTGTATTATAAATCAACTTGTAGCTGCACTTTCTGAACTATTGAGCAAAAGAAGTGTCAGTAGCATTCTTCATATGTGTACAACTTGGATATGGCTACCAAACATTCTCAGAAATGTTGCGGGACACTTGTGTCTGTGGTACAGCCAATTTGAAGAGACCTATGTATGTGCCTCCTCATAAGAGGACACGATTTAAATTGATGTATTTTTTTTTTGTTTTTAGAGTTATTTTGTATTAGGGGGGTTTTTGTAATTAATTCTGTCTTAGAGGGTCATGTGTAAATAAGGCAAAGATTGCCAAATTTTAGGGGAATTTATAGTGCACGACCAGCCACGATTTTTGGACTTTAAAATAAGCCTAAAAAGGGGGGCTCACATGTGCTAGTCGTACAGCCTTGTTGGAATCTTTTTTGGATTGTCAAAAGTCAAAGAAGGGACCCACACACACAGCTGTTCAACAGCCCCATTAGGTAGTATATTTTAGGAGATTTAAAGAATATTTGTTGGGCCCAATGACTTAACCAACAAGCTAAGAAATTATGGCAACCAAGCGTCCAAAAGTTTTAGAAGTTTTATTGTTTTAGAAATTGTTATATTAGAAAGTTATTTAAATTGAAAGTCCTCGAGTTTAGGAGGTTGATTTAGATTAGGATTCTATTTTTGTTCAAATATTGTTAGCCTATAAAGGCTTTCCCAACGATCAATAAAAGGGTGTGGAAGAATTATGATTTGAATTTTGGGTGAAACACACTCGTGTGTTTGTGCGTGTGTGTTGAGAGGGTTGCGACCCTTCTTCTCTCCCTTGGTTGAGTCATGGACTCCCCAACCAATCTTCTCCTCTCTACTCTTTCTCTCCTCCATGAGCTAGGTAAGCACTCTCTTCTCTTCTTTGATGCGGACAACATTATGCTACTTATATATGTGTTACCACACAAAAGAGCAAGGTTCAAATCTTGTGTTATGTATGGGTTGTTTTAATTATTTAAAGGGCGGGTTATTTTTGTAATAAGGTCAATAGTGTCATAGTTTAGTTTTTTTGAATTTTTAGTTGTGATCCCGTTTTTCACTTTGGATCCAATTTTTCTATGGCCAAAACTTGACTTTTTGGTTTGATTTTGGTGTAAATAGATAGGTTATGTAGTTACCTTTCTAATGAGACCAAGATTGCGTAAATCCAAAGTGATTTGAGAAAGTTATGACCAAATTATTAAGGGGTGGTCACTAAAAACGGGAATAGTGTTTCTTAAAAAGTCTTAAGTTTGAACTTTTTAGGAAAATAACTTTTTAGAAAGTTTTATGTGTTTAGAAAACTTGATTAGCAAGTTTAAGATTTTAAGAAGTTTCTAATTTTAGCAAGTTTCCAATTGTTTAAGGTTGTAAACCTATTTAAAGGCAACCCCTCCCCCATAATTTGTTAATGAAAAATAAACAAGTTTTTAAAGATTTGGGTGTTCCCAAGGTGTGGCTGTTGCCATGTTCTCCTTCTTCAAGGGTTGATGTCATTCATGACTCCTCTCTCTCTTTTTCTTCCATAGGTGTAGTCGCAAACTCCCTTTCTCCTTCAAGGTATATCTTTCTTTTTCTTTATTTCTTAGCTTCTTCTTAAGTTTCTCTTTCTTTTAATACTACTTTCTTTTCATTCTTTCTGACATTCTTCTTCTTCTCTTGAAATCTCCATTTAAGCACTTCATTTTTTTTTTCTTCTGAAATTCTTTGATTTGACTCATCAAAATTTATCGGAATTTTATGAAATTTTACCTGTAGAACCCTGAAATACATCAGAAACGGGTATAAAAATTTCAGATTTTTCTGATGCGTCAGAGGGGCATTTTGGTAATTTTTGGATTTTTTGTCCAAAATTGCAAAAATACCCTTTTGGGTTGTTTCTTTTCTAAATCCTCCTTATCTTCTTTTTGTGAGTTTATTTTCTGATTCTTAAATTTTGTGGCTACTTGTTTGTTTTTAAACTCTATTCTTGATTTTTTTTTGCTTTTGCATCCATTATTTAAATTATTTGAGGCTTTGGAAAATTATTTTACATCAATTTTTGGTATCCTCCCCTTTGTAAGATGTTAGTTATCTACAAAAAATCTTATGTATGGTAAAATCTAAGGTGCAGCCATACTAGTAACAAGTGGTTTGCATATTGATTTGTATTTCATGATTCTTTGTTATTTACATAATATAACTTTTAGGTTTTTTATTACTTTATTAACTTTATTGTATTGTAGTTGAAATTATTGATGATAACTTACTGTTATTTACTTTATTATCGTTTTTTGCTTCTCGCCTCCCAAGGATTTATTGCGCCTCACTTTCTGCTTCTTGCTTTCACTTCTCGCTCTGGTAACTATGGCTTTGACATAATGCTCTTGTTAAGGGATCATAATACCAAATAAGACATTGATGAGGACATGGAGACAAAGTGGGGCCCACACAAGGCCTTAGTGGGGTCCATGCATGGAGAGAAGCAAGGGAGCAAATATGGGAGATGTTGGCTTTGATTTATGGAGCATTTGATAAAGTTTTAGGAGTTTTACACACTTTTATAGATGTTTTTTAGAGTATTGTAGAGTTAGGGATATATTGGGCATTTTGTATTTTTATGTTGGACATAATTGTAAGGGGGCTTTAAATAAGGTTTTTATAAGGGAAAATCACTCCACACAATTTGGCTAGGAGTAAATAAGGTGGCTGACAGCTGGTAAGTTTAGGAGTTTTTTTTTGGCTTATAAAAGGGGGCCAAGACTTGTAATGGTTTTTTAATGAATGAAATTTATGGAAAAAAAGGCTTTTTGGTTTTGGCTACACAATTGAGTGTGCTTCCTTCATTCAAACCTTGGTGCCAGTTTGAACCTTTGGTTGGTGATTTCCAAAGAGGTGAGTTGGTGATTTCTCACTAGCATCTTCTATTTTTTCTTCTTCTTTTTCTTCTTCTTTTGAATTCTTTTACTGGTTTTCTCCATTAAGTAGTTGCTGCCCCTGCAAAACATAGTCTCTCCATACCCTATTGTGAATTCATATCATTAACAACCCCAGATTTTTTCCATCCAACCAATCGGCCATCTAATAAAACCTTCTCTCTCTCTCTCTCTCTCTCTCTCTCTTTTTTTTTTTTAATGTTTTCCATTTTCCATCACCTACACCACTCAATCCATCGTTATCCATCAGTTCCTGTCTTCTTCTATTTTCAAACCCTCCATTAATATCCAGTAAGGTATTCGGTCAGTGTTATTACTTTTCCCTACACAACCCTTTAAAACTACTGAAGTTCTTCCTATAGATTGGCTGTCAATAAGTTCCCTTTGCTCTTTATTTCTTCCCTCCTAAGCCTGCAGTAACTAATTTGGACATCTTCCAAGTTTTATTAGTGTTTATCACCACTCCAGATTTGTCCAGAATTCATTACAGTAACATAGGAGAACTTCTACACACTATTGCCTACTGTGTGTGTATCCACTCAAGTAAGCACATCTGGTTGTTGGAAATTTTATAGCCTCTACATTTTAAAAGACTAATGTTTTGCTCACAAGGTGTTCGACTGAATGTGTAAATGTGTGCTGAAGCTGATTTTCACTTCCCTGACAATTCCATGACCTGCGGCACTTTCCCTGGCACTTCCCTGCTTGAGTTGACAAATAAAATCTAGCAAACTGTACACCCTAACTTTTCTCGACGTTGCTGCACTTTGAAACCTAAGTTCTTTGCAGTTTCCAATTGTAAAACTCTAAACTTAAGTTGTTTAATCCCTGCAGCAGCACTACTTTGGAATTTCTGTGGTTTTTGATCACAAACTTGAACTTCATTGGTTCTTGTGTCTTCAACAACTTTAAGTGGATTGAGATCACTGGTTCTGAACTTGGACCATGGTTTAAAAACTTGAATCGGTGGACCGGATCGTCCAAGCCCAAAACTGATCCGGGATCGGATCAGATTGTGGATTGGCGATCCACGTGTGGATCGTTCAGTCCGAACCCAATCCAAAGCCAAAAAATTCCAAAAAAATTCCTAAAAATTTCTAATATTTTTATAATGCTTTTTATAAAACATTTGAAAGAAAAAACTCAATTTTGGGTATGTTAGGTGCATCATACATGAATAAACACTGTTACGAGTATGTGTATTTATAAAGATCACGATTGAACATTTCATAACCAAACATCCAGTATGATTACTTCTAGTGCAGAAAAACCAAACC
>JAOXJP010267059.1:0-20490 GCA_025762735.1 Platanus orientalis
TCCGTGTCTAACACGAATTAGGGTTTCTTTTCCTCTATTTAAAGCATTGTAGCCTTCAAGGCAATTCAGTTTTTCATCAATTAAAAGTTTTAGAATGAATTTTCTCTTCTTTGGTGAAGTTTAGGGTTTTTCCCAAACAAAGGAGGCGACGTGTTCTTCTCCTTGCTATTTGGCTGCGTCACATAGTTGAAGTGATTAGACCCAAAAAAAAAAAAAAAACTTATACAAGGACCCACAAAGTGGACTGGATTGATGGGTCAGTTGGCCATTTACATTACTCTTCGAATTGCTTTCCTTACAGAAATGTTTACTTTTCAGGCTTCATTTTTTATACTGGGGCGTCTTTGACCTTTCTATTTTGCATCAGGATTTCCCAAATATGACCTTGTCTACTGCATATTAGAGAGAACATGTTTATTATTTCAGTTCATTCTCTTATTAAAAAAAAAAATTATAATTGTTGATTCTCCAATTTTTCAGGTTCAGATTGTGGAAATAGGCCCCGTCATTAAGATGCTTCAAGACACATTGAAAATGATATGGGACTGCTTCTTAAGTTGTGATGACTGTTTTTTTCCTTGATTTCACGTTGTAAATCATCTATTTACTCTAATCCATGTAAATAATACTTCTATGTTTTCGTAGAGGCCATCCTTGAGCAGTGTAGGAGACTTAACTTCTTTTAGTTCGTTCTTAAAATTTCTAGCATGATCACGATGAAATGTGGAGGAAAGGTTAATGTTATAGTTGAGGATTCCTGGCACTGATGTCTTTGGAAGGAATCTCGCTATGATGATGTAAAAACATAGAAATCTCTTAGAACACTTTAATTGGCTCTCGGATTAAGAACACAAGGTTGATGTGAAGGTAAAGGAAGAAAACGAGGCCATATTGCCTCTACCTTGCTTCCCAATTCTTACAACAACATTATCAACGTTACCATTTTGGATTTGCTCAACTTGAACTTCACCAACCCACCACTCATGACATCATAGGTGGACTCATCATGCAAGAAGACAACACCTGTCTTATTCTCTTAAAATGTATCAATTTAGTGCCTCTATCACCTATGCCACTACTAGGTGAAGTTCAAGTTAAACTACATTCCTGTATTAATTCTTCTCAGTTTTGAGCAAATCACTATCCAATATCTTAGAAGAGAAGCAAACATAGAAGTACATAATGTAGCCAGGAAATCCTGCAAAGGGAAGAAAATGATTTTGTAGAATCCTCAGATCCAACGGTTTCTTAATTAATAGAAGTTTAAACCTTCAGATCACAAATATCCTAGTCTAATGGTTTGGTGAAGTGATACACCATAACTTGGATCAATTTGTATCAGCAATTGAAGAATCAATAGGCCCAATTGCCAAAAATAGACTTAGATTCACTTTTTACCATAGCCAGGCCCACTACCCAACAAAAGCTAGTTGGGCCTCAAGCTGGGCCGAGGTAAGTCCAAGCCTAGCCCTAACAAATGTTTGGGCTTTATCTCGAGCTTGGGCCTCTGTCGAGCCTAGCCTCAGGCCGGGCTATATATATAGGGCCTCAGACTGAGCTAAGGTAAGCTCAAACCTGGCCGCAACCAAATGATTGGGTTTTTTCCGGGCCCAGGCCGATTGTTGGGCCTAGCCTCAAGCTGGGCCTTTTTAGGCCGATTTACCAGTCAGGCTAGGTCAGGTTTGGGCTGACCTGGTCCGTAGTGCATCCCTAACTCCACCCGGGGTCAGATGGTTGGAATCTTTTGCCTCCTAATTGCTTGCTAGATACCGCCCATCTTGCTAGGTTTTATTACATATTGCAACCCTAAACGACAGCTGTTTATTATATAATATCTACTATATAAGACCCTTAGCAAGCTGATCTTTTAGCAAGCTGAACCTAGTGCAGATCTAATGAAGAAGGAGCTGTAACGATATCTGTGTGTGCCATGTGAACTCAACTTTTACTTTGTGTGAGCTTGTGCCAATAGTTTTTGTGCAAAGTTTTGTTATTGATCCATTATATCACAGAGAGAAAACAAAAATATTACTTAAATGTTAGTATTTATTCAAAAGGTATAAGAGTGATGAAAATTAGATTTAATCCATGGATAGATAGATCAAAATAATGTTAAATATTGTCATGATGATAAGGTTGTTGAAAATTTGATAGTTTTCCCACTACATCCCTTTTAGGAAAATATTGAAGGTTAAAATATAAAGTGGATGAATATGGTGAAGTTTTTTTAAAATAAGAGCAGAAGATACTAGAGAGAACAAAGTCTATAATTGGTAGTGTACATGCATGAAGAAGTTAATTGACACATTGATCTATCAGTTGTAACACACACAAGTTTTCTATGTTATGGGAAATAGTATTGAAGACCTGTAATTGTTGTCATGGGGACATCAAAAGATAATATGATTGTATTTAAAGATCTAAATTAAAAGGGGCTAATAGGAATATCGTAAACCAATTAATTCAGATTTTCTTCTTATTTTTATATTTTCTTTATTTTTTATTTTAGATAAATCAATAGTTTGTTAAAAAAAGGAAAGAAGGGAATCCTATAATTTTTTTTGGAGAAGGTTTTTATATAGAAAGAGACATTGATATGTTTTAAGAGAAATAATTGTTTTGGTTTATATTTTATTTAAAAATTTTGCCTTATTATTCCCTCTCCTTACCCTTGCACTTGGTGTTTTTATCATTTGAATTTTTTGTGTTGAACACAAACCTTAGAAATTTGTGACCTCCCACCATTGTGGGCTGAATTTATGGGTTCCTACATATAGCACAATCTACTACCACTAGATTGTGCCTATTATCTCTAATCCTCTATAAGAATATAATGAATTAGACTCATAGGATCATCATCTTTTCACCTAGTCATAAGTAAATATGCATAATAATAATTATTATAATTGAAGATGCCAGCTTGCTAAGGTGGCAAAGTCTGTGAGCGTTATACCACAAACCTAGGTTTCCAAACCCATCTTCACCTTCTAATAAATTAACTACTAATGTTTACCTATCGAAATAATAATAATAATAATAATAATAATAGTAAGTCTTATTATTATTGTTATTATTATTATTATTTGTTTGAATAGGAATGCACCAATTAGTTTGTTTAATAGAAAACAATGAAAACCAGATATAGTTCATAAAATTAAGAAGATAAAAGTGAAACTTTGTTTTTATTTGCCCAAGGTTCCTAAATTAGTTTACCCGTTCCTGAACCTCATTAAAAATGGCATCTTTATTTTGAATATAGTCTGTTTTCCTTCTCATGTGTTGTCTTAATTTTACACCTTGGCTATTGCAAGAAGGATGTATTTTAATTAGAAATTCACTAAACATCCATACCCAACCTTGTATTGGCATCATAGTTTGCCTACTCCCCCAATTCATTCATCGACTCCTCCGAGTTGACTCCACTCTTAAGCTTCATGAGTCGAGTCATGCCATTGACTCTGAACTATACCTGATTCATTGAGTCAAGTTGCTAACTCGGTAGACTCATTTGACTTGGTCAAATCCTGAAAACTTTAAAATAATCTAAAGCCAAGTTGGAACACAATAATAAACTTTACTTTTTGGGGGGTTGAGGTTTCTTTTCTTAAGTCTCCAACAAATGAATCCTCAATGACATTCAAAACCCTAGAAGAAAGAAATAGTAATGAATTTGGAAGAATGAAGGCTAAAGTGGTAAGCAAATATACTTTAAACTTGAACTTCTAACTACATAAATTTGGACCTTGGAGATTATATGGTATTTTGTTTTTATGCTTATGTTGAAATGATGTACTTTGGTTTTTCAATATAAGAATACTATAGTAATATTTTTACTTTAGTTTGGACTTTAGAGGTTTGCAATTAATTATGTCTGCCTTGCTATGGTATTAGACTATTAATACTTCGTATAATTTATTTTTTGATTTTCAAGTTATGATACTGTAAAATATTTATATTTGTGTTTATCAAGAATGTAAACAATATCTGAACCAAAATACTACATGAAAATTTTTAAATATTTGTAAATGTTTATTGTATTTTAAAAAATAAAAATTATTGTCATGACTTTCCTAGTTAACTTCAATGACTCTTGAGTTGAGTTGACTCCTAATCCAAGTTGACTCAAAAATCTAAGTCGCAAATCTTGATTGTCATGAATTCTAAGTGGGGAATTGTTTCTGTAGACGTGCCACAGATTGACATGTGATGTGTTTTTGAATTTGGTGCTGCTTTTTGGACATCTACTTTTTCAACTGACCACTTTTTTTTTACACTTTAACCCCAAAGCACCACATGTTTCATCACAAAGACTTGGAAACTTTTTCATCACAGAACATTTGTCTCCTAATTCTAAGTTTTAACTAATAAAACTTGAAAATAGAAGATTGTTTGGTTGCAAAGATAACTCTAGTCCAGTTAAATAGTCATTTAGGCACCCATTGAAAATCTCATGTACCTTGAAAAGAGTAGAGCGTGAAATGTATCCAATCCGGATTGTTGACACCATCAATTCATGTCTAGATCTGATGTCAAGTAATTAAGGATAGGGTGTGATTTGGTTCCATGCATAGGATTCCATAGCTTACCAACATGCAAATGGATTTTCCCATCAATAAGACACGGGTTTCATTTGGATACTATGCTTTAATAACAGATCTTTCAAGTTTCAACCTGCTGAAAGCCATTGCTATGGTAACAAATCAGAATCTTCAAGCAGAAAACACTGCATTGTTTGGATGGTCAAGAAATTATGCCGATTGTTGATAAATTAGATAGCTAGGATCATGGATCAAAAAATGGGGATCGAACACTGCCGATCCCGATCTGCTCCAAGTATGGATTGGCCGATCCTTCAATGGATCAGCGGATCCATATTGTGGACCCTGTCCACAATTGGAGAAAAAATGTATATAAAAAAGCTTCCAGAAGAATTGTGGACCACCTAATCATATTTAGCTTTTGGTTTGAAAGATCTTCTTGGAAGTATAAGTGTACTACGTACCCATGACACATTGGGTGATGGCCCATGGTCATGTATATCTTCATTTATCATCATCAACTTCTACTCCACTTCTACATCGCCTCGGCATTGGTGCAAAAGATGTGTGAAATGCACTTGGGCCTGACACATCAGTCCAGAAAAAGTAATTTACACTTTTTGGGGTATGCTTTTCACTTTTTGACACTAATGTGTTCGGCCTAGATGCATTTCGCACATCTTCTGCACCTGGGCATTTGTACCTAATCCGAAGGACCTCTACATGGGTCTAACATCAAATGTCTTAGTACTCGGATGAAGTCGTGTAGGGGCGTCAATTGGTACTAGGGTTGCACACATTGTTGGGCCATCCAAAACTGGCTCAGCCCCATCCTGAAAATTGGTTCAAAAAGGCTCAACCAAGCTTAGCCCCAACGTGAAAGTCCCCAGTCTTGATCCTAGAGTGGGGTGAATAGGATCTATAAAAATTCTTTTAGTTACCCCTTATTTAATTTTCAATTAATTAATGTTCAATTCAAATATGAAAATTAATGCACTTTACTTGTTCAATTAATTTCTTTTAATTGATAGTGCAATAAGTTGGCAATGTGCAAGGATGTTCTTTAACTAAATATAATTAATAGTATAAATGAAGAACATGAATTGAGCTAAAGGGCATGCTTGGGAGAATGTCCTAATCCAAAACTCCAAAAAATCCCTATATCAATACCCTACCAAATGCCCAATCTTCAAAAATCAAATTATATCCCAAAAGCCCACTTTAATGTCTTTCCAATCGATGATCATATGTTCGACAAACTTAATTTAGAACAAATTGTATCCAAATGCTTTCCCCAAAAAACTTTTCTAAATTTTATCAAAATTAACCACCAAAATTTTCAAAGAAGTCTTTCCCACAAAAGTCAACTAATCCTAAGAACAACAAATGCTACAAATGTAGAAAACCTGGTCATTTTGCAAATAAATGTCATCCCCAAATATGTCAACTACTCCAATAATTTTTCTACGAATTCAGTTCAAATGATAAAATCCACTTTAAATGAATGGCACACATCTGAATGATATACAATAAAATCTATCATTCCTCCTTTCAAATCCATAAAATACTCAAAAACAGCCGCAATCCCTATAAAAAAATGAAACTTTATTTTTCAATCCAATTTCAGCCTTCCAAAAGGATCTTTCACATATAATTGAACAAAATAATTACACTAATATTTATCTCCATGCTTTAGGACAACAAATCGACAAATCAATATTTCAGCAGAAGCTTCTACTTCTCACAACCCAAAACTCATTTCTTCAACACCTCAAACTCGTTTGATTTATTATCCTCCCAAGACCATAGATAAACCATTTTCATTCCCAAAGAATCTCTTATACCAAACTCTCACTCCCCCTGCAACAATGAACAATGAATTTATCACTGAACTTTCTAAACAAATCCACAATCCTAATAAGAATACATAACTAAATCTAAATACCTTATCCAAAGGTTCATCCCCAAAAAATAACTCTCCCAATTCTCTTTCTGAAAATAGTTTAGATTTAGAATCAAAAAAAGAATAATCAATTACAATTTTTAACAAGCTATCTCGACCAAAGTACTACAGCAAAACAAAAAATTACTTAAATAGACCAACACTCGTTGATCTGCAAATCAACGAAACAATTCCACACAACCAAAAATATGATGGGAATACAATATATGAATGAAATATAGATGGACAAATAGAATATCAAGTTAGAAACACTTTACAACAAATGACAATATACGCTAATACTTGTTATATCCATAGACATACTCAAAGAGCTATTTGTTTATCCATAACTGTTGGATTCACAGGTCAGTTATTTGGATGGTAAAATGATTATTTCTCCTAATCCCGAAGAGAACAAATCATAAACGTTGTCCAATTAAGTGGTAATGGACACTCAATCCTACCAGCCACAGGTCAAACCCAACCTAATTGTTTAACCACACTCATACTCAATCTATGAACTCATTTTTTAGGTAGAGTCGACAAAATGAGCACAAAAAAAATAAAAGTTGTTTCCCTGTCTCTTTTGTTATTGTTAAAGATTTACAACAAGAAATGATACTAGGTATTCCCTTCCTACTCCGAATCTAGTCTTTCAACATCGACACAAAAGGACTAAAAGCAATCAATCAAAATATTATATTCAAATTTATTTAGCTTCCTAAAACTGAAATAATACAACAAATAAAAACCCACCTACAAGCCAAAGAAGCACAATTAAATTTCATCAAACAAAATACTTATAATTTAAAAATAAACTAGAAATTAGAAACTCCTTATTTCAAAAAACAACTTCAAGAATTCCTAAAGAAGTTGATAAAGGATTGTTGCTCCGAAAATCCTAAAGCCTTTTAGCATAGGAAAACTCACACAATATCTCTTCCCTATTTTGCTAATTTCTCTGAAATAGAAATCCCTACAAAAGCTCGACCTATACAAATGAATACCCGATATTTAGAATTAGCTAAGACCGAAATTCAAGATTTGTTAGCCAAAAGCCTAATTCGCCCTTCAAAATCTCAATGGTCTTGTGTTGCTTTCTATGTAGAAAATGCGGCTGAGCTTGAAAGAGGAGCTCCAAGGCTAGTAATAAACTATACCCCTTTAAATAAAGTTATAAAATCCAAAAGATATCCTTTACCAAATAAGCAAGATCTAATAACCCGATTATCTAATGCATTTATTTTCTCAAAATTTGTTCTTAAATCAGGATTTTGGTGAATACAAATAACTAAAAAGACAAATACAAGACAATATTTTATCAATATGAGTGGAATGTAATGCCCTTCGGCCTAAAAAATGCACCTTTAGAGTTCCAAAATCTAATGAATAATATATTCAATCCATATCAAAATTTCATTTTAGTTTACATTTATGATATTTTAATCTTCTCCCAAAACATTAATCAACATTAAAAACACTTAGCAATACTAAAAAAGGTAGTCCAAAAGAATGGTTTAGCCGTATCAAAGAGAAAACTTAAACCTTTTCAAACTTCAATCAATTTCTTAAGATATCATTTTGAAAATCAGACAATTACCCTAATCAAAAGAGTCATTCAATTTGCTGATAAATTCCCAGACCAAATAATTGATAAAAAGAAATTACAAAGGTTCTTAGGATGTTTAAACTACGTCTTAATATTTGTTAAAGATTTAATTAGTGAAAGAAAACTTTTACAAAATAGACTATGAAAAAATTTAAAAAAAGAATGGACCGAAGCACACACCTAGACAGTCCAAACCATTAAAAAATATGTCAAAGTTCTCCCTTGTCTTTCCATCCCAAATTTAGAATATCCAAAAATTATACAAATAGATGCTTCTGAATTAGGATATGGAGGAGTCCTCTTGCAAACCCATCCGACTCTAGGTGACCAAATCATTCGGTATACCACCAAAACTTTGAATCTAACTCAACAAAATTATTCAACTATAAAAAAATGAAATATTAGCAATTGTTTTGTGCATACAAAAGTTTCAAGTGGATGTTTTAAATCAAAAGTTTTTATTATGTATAGATTGCAAATCCGCCAAGGAAATACTTCAAAAAGATGTAAAAAATTTAGCCTCAAAACAGATTTTTGCACGTTGGCAAGCTTTACTTCGTCTTTGAATTTGAAATTGAATTTCTAAATGGTTCTACAAACTTCCTACCTGATTTTCTCACTCGCAAGTTTTTGTAGAAAAAAATGAGTTGAGGAGGTTATACCCCTCAAAGTTTCAAAGGCAAAACCAAAATCCCTATCTTAATACCCTACCAATTGCTCAATCTTTGAAAATCGGATTATATCCTAAAAGCCCACTTTGTTGTCTTTCCAATCAATGACCATATGTTCAACAAGCTTAATTTAGGACAAATTGTATCCAAATGTTTTCCTCAAAAAACTTATTTCATCCCCAAACATGTCAACTACTCCAATAAATTTTATGAAGCCATCATCCAACAATCTCAAAGTGCCCTTATCAATTACACTAAAAAAGATGGTGAGATTGTTTATTCTAAACTCAAAATCTTTCATGTCTTATCTCCTTAAGATTGGTATTCTCCTTTCTTCTCACCCACATCACCCAAGTTGATGAAAGGTTTAAAGTTTGAGTGTCCACTTTGATGAAGATATCATATAGGACATCTTTTAGGGGAAAGGGTGACCAAATGGTAACTAGGATAGTATTAGAGGCCATTGTTTTCCCATTCTGGTGCAGTTAAATAAATTTTGATATAACAAATGATGACTGGGTAAAGATTCAACCACGTAAAAAGGCTTTGTTTGATGCAATTAGGCAATAGGTTTAAGAGATGTTGGTTTTATTGAAAAAGCTCAATATAGCCTAAAAATCCATTTTCAAACATGTAGGAAATAAGAGAAGGAGACACTTATGGGTTTCTAGATAAATAACAATTGTGGGAGGATCCCAATTGCAATTTTTTGATTTTCAATTTGAAGTAGTATTCTTCGGCTTCTTGTAGGCAGTCAAACATAGGGAGCCATAGGAATTGTTGAGCTAAGCATTTTAAAGTTATAAGGATTTGGACATTAGGGGGAAGAAGTTCAAGACGGGTGAGACTGTCATTTTTATAGGAAGATAAAATTTTTTGATAAGGTGAAAACAGAAGGGAGTTTGGTTGACTGGTTTGGAAAAAAAAGTTCATTGATTTTGAAAGTTTGAGTGTGTTCTTCTATTTCAATATAAAGTTGGAAATTTTGGTTTTCATGTTGGTTAGTGTTGTCAATGTTTTCAGAAAAAGTTGAAAGGAGTATTTGGAATCAAGAGGTTCAACTTTGCTTTTTGTGGTTTTGCCTCTTGAAATAATAGGTTAAAAGGGTTGCAGAGGACTTGGGATCAGTCCACTAAGGTCCAGGGAGGTCCATAGACCTTCTCATACCCCATTGTGATTTTTGGTTCATCTTGTTCTTGTTAACTTACTTATTTTACCTTTGTGAGCTCAAAAATAGGCATGAACCCTTTGGGATGACTCGCATGTTCCCGGCTTGATCTTTTTTGAGACTTCTTGGTGTTTGACAATGTTCTTCATGTAGCTTATACCCAAGAACCTCTTAAACTCTATCATGATTCTATACATGACCTAGTCTATATAATACATGTATTTTACAGTTTATGACATTTACAACTTTTACATTAACACAACAGAGCCCTAGACTAGAGTTTTAGTTTGGGCTTAAGCTTGTCATACTCGAATTAACCATAGCCCAACCCAAGCCCATAATATACAATGAGTCCATGACAAGCCTAACCCAGATTCAGCCCATGCACACCATTAATTGGTACCCAATTATCTAATTAAGTAATGGACCCTACCCAGATTTGTGGGGTTTGAGTCTTGGGACTAATAATCAACTAGCAAGTGAACCCATGCAAATTTTCACAGGAAATTTAATTAGGGTTGTATGTGTTTAAAATACAACAATTGCTTCAACCTATGTCAAGAACAATTCAAATCAAAATACAACTAAATCAAACTTACCCAAATAGATTGTGTTTTAGAAAGATTTCATAAGAACTAACCCAAAATGAAGAATAAACAAACAAACCCAAAATTGATAATTTAAATAAGGCATTGCAATTCACTAACATGAACATACAAAAACAATGAAATAAGTAGAAAATAGATGATAGAAAAATGTAACGAAAAATAGTTAAGGTTTAATAGCTAGTAAAGCTTGGCAATGTGCATGAGGTTAAGGTTGGGCATGAGGTTGAGGTTGAGGATAAAGCCTAAGGATATGTTGGAAGTTAAACAAATCTCAACAACAAAGATGAAAAACTGGGGAACAACTTACAAATAGTAAAATTAAAAACCTTTGCAACTGCATGCAGATCAAAGTGCTTCACATTAGCTTATATGGAATGAACAAATGCATATATGATATGTACAGTTATTGAAATAAAATTAGAAATTACCTACATATTTTCTGTTAATAAAAATGCATGCATCGCATGACCAAGATTTGGAAATTGGGAAGCAAGGAAAAATTCACTAATGCATGCATTGCATGGGCAATATTTACAATCTGGAGATGTGGTCAATGTCTCCTTGCACTAAATGATATGCCAAACCGATTCACCATATATTTTAAGGGGTTAAAATTGAAAAAACCCATGAAATGCAAAGTTGGTCCACTATTAAACATAAGAACAAAAGTTAATAGCTTTAATTTTTTTCTTTTTTTAAATTCTTCAGTGAAAAGTCTATATTCTTTGTATGGTTACTTTTCCAAAGACCTTCTCAAATGCATCAACCATCGCTAAGACTAATGTAAGGTTTTCATGAAATTTACATCTAGTTCAAAGATTTTCTTTACTTTGATTAACTATTTATAATTGAATGCTTGATTGAAAGACATTTCACTTAGGTAGTATGGTTTGTTCTTTGCTCTCCTCATCTTTAATGAATTCATGTTATCTCTCTCTCTCTCAACAAAAAAAAAGGTATGGTTTGTTTCACATGTAAATGGAGAGAATACTAATAAAATTATTCCTTGGTTTCCCTTCTTTTACAATTTGCAAGCATTGAATCATGTGATATTGTTTTGGTCATCAACTAGCACAGTCCTATTCGTGTGCCTTCTGAAAAATTCCTGCACGACAATTCAATGGAATTAAATATTTTGGCTCAACATTCAAATTAGAATAACTAAAATTCAAAGGGTCAAAGTTAAAAGAATATTCATAAACAAATTATTAGAGATTACTGATTATCTATTTTTTTAAACGTGGAGTGGAAGACAACATACTCCATTCTATCAACATGCACACTTTATCAAACAACTTGGGACGATATTTACATTTCACTTTAACAAAAGAGTAACCCCAATTTGTGTAATTCTAAACAATAATGACTGGTGAGGCAACAGTGGATCCCATTTCCAAATGATTCTTTTATCCAAAATTCAACTGAAAACAAAACGACAGCTATAAAAGAAAAAATAGATCTAGAGTCGAACCAAGAGTCTAGTGAAACAGCAGAAATCCCATTGCCAATTGATTTTTTTTTAACTCGACTGAAAATGAAACATCAACTATGAAAGAAGAAACAGCTTTAGGGGCACTGTAACTCAAACAGCTACATACAATAAGCATGTTAGACCAGTATTCAATCCACATATGTCTAGAATGAATTGATAATCTTAAAGCTTCAACTATACTTTATGAACATCTGTTGTTCTCTTATCTATCAAAGGAATGCATGGATCCCACACTCCCACTCTGTCATTATGTCTTCTATCTCTTTCTAGCATCTATTAGAAAGTTTGAATGAAATTAACAACTCTAGATTTATTACATTTGAAAAACTAAATTGAGTGATCTTATGTTTTGTTTTATGTGACATAAAGGTGACTTGTCTTAATCTCTATCAAGGACAGCTTGATAGAAATGTACATTGCCTGATAGTAATGGAAGATATGAGTCCAGATCCTGTCTTGTTTGTAATGGAAGATAACATTTCCATTGTGAAGAATTTAGGCATTTTGGAATATATGCATATGCTTGGCAAGGGTGTTTAGTAAACAATCTTGAGATAAAGTACCAAATACCCATCTTAAGATAAAGTACCTAAGTATACTTACCAAGATTCTACTAACTACAACCCAACGACTACTAATTTCTTGTTGAATATTATTAATAAATTATGTTTTGCCATTTTTATTAATTTCTTAACTCTATTAATTTCATGGCTGGTTTAAGTTTCTATTGCTTTGAATACTTTCTTCCCTTTCTAGTTCATCAGTTCTTCGTTTTTTTTTTCTTTAATAATATTTGGTGGTTTTGCATCATTCTTTTGAAAATTCAAAACATGTGATCACACAACCAGACAAACTCAACCCTAATACTTTAGTAGAATCTCATATGGGAAACTTTTTTCCTCAAGTGTTTACTGCAATATGAAATCCCAAGAAGATATTGCAATGAACAATGAAGTAGCACTCAACACTTATCCAAAAAAAAAAAGTAGCACTCAGCATTACCTTAGAAAAATTGGCCAAAGAAATCCTGAATGAATCAATATGATCCATCCGTCTACCATACTTCCCTTGCTTTTGTGTTGATGGGGATAGATCTCCTTAAAGGCTTTTCATGTCTATGGTTTGTCTCCCTTTTGTAATCCTCCACATAATATTTCCTCACAATATATCCCTAGAGGTTATGGCTTAATGAATGTTTTCTTCCTCTTTCCTATACTAAGTGAATCATCCCTATCATTGAAAAAAGAGATCAAAAACATAATAGAGACCACTTCCACAATATTCATATGATGCTCCACATCCATCATGAGAAATGAATACATCTTTTAAGAAATATATTAAATTCCAACCATCTATCTTGTTCAACTAACTTCCTTCTTTTCTAAAACAAAAGGCATAAACTAGTAACCTAGGTAGATACAACATCTAAAACAGTCTTCGGAAAAACAAAAGCAAAAGCCTCTTAGTTGCAGTAAGATGGACGCCCTTCCTCGCTAGGGAAGTCATAAGGACATGACCTCTCCCTATAGCCTCCTCCCTCATAATGTGTTGAGCCTTTGCTTCCATACTTTGAAACAAAAGAAAAAACTCAGTAACCTTGGAAGATACAAACATCTAAAACTGTCTTTAGAGAAAGGCCAAAGCCTCTTACTAGCGGTCGAAGAAGGTGACTTGGTTTAAAAAGTTATTTTGCCTTTAGGTTCAATAGACCTTGCCTTTGGAAAATGGTCCCCAAATTGGGAGGGGCCATATTTAGTGAGCAAAACACTTAGTGGAAATGCATATCAATTAATGCATGTTGATGGCAGTCAAAACCTACAAGCAATCAATGGCAAGTATCTAAAATTATACAAGCCACCTATGTGGAATACAACATTCAAACACAAAGTATTAAGGAAACAAAGTGGCTAAAACCAACAAATGGTCAAAATGAAAAGAGTATGCTTATTTAGAAATTTAGCAGTACAGTTATACAAAAATCAATACAAATTGTTTTGAAAACCATACAAGGCTGACAAGGTGTTGTAATGAAAAATCTATCAATCGAACTCTTCAGCAAGCACCTTTTATACTGGATGAAGTATGCTAGGAGTAAGGTTTCAATCTGCTTCACCACCACCAATGTGGAATGCCCCTTGAAGAACCATATCAATCGAGCTTGAGTGTAATGCCCCTGAACCCGGACTTGAATAACATCTGTATGTGTCCTGGATTCAGATCATTACATTATTTTGATCTATATTACATATCATATAAATACTTTCATTTAAAACCATGGTCTCATAATTTATTACCTTTTATTTTAGCAAAAGCATAAAATGTTCATTTAACAATTCCATAAACATCTCATTCGTAATAGTGTGCAACTAAAACAATAAACCATAACTATCTAAATCCACCAATACATTAAAAGTATGATTTGGAAATATAAACCATATACTCAATCATGATGTAACTATGAGCATAACATAAAGGCATTCATGATCACATAGTCTCATCATGGTATAAATCTCTAAGTTCACGTCAATTTAATTACATTCAATTTCAACATTAAGTAATTATTACATTTACTCAAATGAAAGTCTTAACAAAGGAAATTTTTTTTTTTTTTGAAAACTATCTCTCCTATAGTCCATCATGCATAATCACCCACCATCTCGAACTAGTCCATCACCTCGTCTAAACCTGTATCAATTGGGGTGAGCTAGGCGGACTCAACAAGTATAAATGTAAATCATATCCAAAAGATAAAAAATATAGCTTACACATGGATTTTACTTACTTGAAATAAACATAAATGAAGATATAAGCTCAACTATAAAAGACTATATATCAGTCCATGGATGCAAACAAATAAGCAAAATATTTATATTCTATACCATGAACAGAAAAAAAATATGTATCACGATATAATGATAAGTGCATCATCTTTTCATTTCAAGATTAGTCAATAAATCTTTTTTCATAATCATTATCATACTTCTTATTGATTTGGTCATTCATTTATCATTAGGATTTAAATACATTCATTATCATTCATTTATTTATAGACTTGGTCAATATTCTCTTCATTAATTCATATAATTTCATAATAGATTTCAAAGGTTCAATTGTTGTTTCCATTGTTACAACCCAATGGCAGGTCCTAAAAATTGTACTCCATTATTGCGATCCAATGGAAGGTCTCAGATGGATACCTATGTGGTTTTCTATAACTTACCATTGTTGTGACACAATGGTAGGTCTCAAAAAGACATTACCATTGTTGTGATCCAATGACAGGTCCAAAAAATCATATTCTATTATTACGGCTCAATGGAAGGTCCCAAGTTGTTCAATCATGTTCAAACGGTTCAATAACTCAATAAGGCCTAAAAAGGATTCAATGTTCAAAAGTTCAATACACAAATGAGACATATCAAAGGATATCAATAGTCAATAAAGAGGCTCTCATGATGTTGAAAGAAAATCTCAATGTTCAATAAGTTTCGATCATAATACATTCACATTTTAGATTTAATAGTTCATAATTCATACGTTAAGATCACATATGATTAATACTTCAAAGGATATTTCAGAATTTGTAGTTTTTATGATCTTTCATTACAGGAGATCTTTGATTTGTTCAAAGGAATGAAAATTTACAATCATTGGTTAGTATATCACAGCCCATATGTGGAATCAAAGTTTCAATCATACTTATTTCTAGTCAAAGACATTTTCTCATCCTCAATTTCATGTTAGTACACGGGAATTCATATTTTCTTATGGCATTTCGGTAAGATTCACTTAGATCAATCATATTATAATCCATAATAGTTAATTTCATGGGTATTCTTATCAATTCAAGCTTATATCCATGTTAATTACATATCTAACATATGAAATTCAAAGAAAACTCTATAAATCTATTAATAGAGAGAATCATGAGATCCAAACATACATAGATTAATTTTATGACAATTCACATGAAAGTTCAATAGATAACAATGAATTTATAAAAAGATTTGATAATAGATGATAGAAATAGTGCTCAACTTGCATGGGATTCATTTACTATCAAGGATTCATTAATTTAAAGCAAAGCTCTTATGGTTTCTAGATTAAAAACATTCCAAACAATGGAATCCTCCATCAAGTCACAAGATCTACAAAAGTAATGAAGGGAAATGTTATAAGTTTACAAGAGCACTTACTATCAATGAAGGATTAGATCAAATTCTCATAGATTCAATCAAATGATACTTTCCATAATGAAACTCAAAGGAAAAGTTGTAGATCCAATAGAAATTGATAGAGGTAGGAAGACATAATTTGTAAATGTACTTACAATCACACTCTTCTATACAATTCTCTCGATCAAGCTTAGCCTCAATCCACTTCCTCTATAAATTTAACATAGATCAGATTAGAAATCATTCTAGAACCTGAATCTAATACCAAAATTCTCAAACTCTAACTCATTTAACCTAGATCTAATAAATTGGAGCTTACTTTAGATTTGAGTGAGTTTTTTCTCTCTTTTCTCATTTCTTCCTCTCTCCTTTTTTCTTTCTTGTCTTAGATATTTTAAACCTAATTTAATGTAAAATAAGGCTATAAACACGTCATGTATGAAAATACCCCTTCTATAGTAGTTGTTTGTTGATGGTTTGCCATTTAACGAAGTGTCAAAGTGATTGGTTCATGGGCCTCTGTATCCCGCTCTACTACTCTGCACTTTCCTTTCAAAGGTTCAATAATCGCTCTTGGTAATCGAGCTATGATTGGCACAATAGGGGGTAACAATGAAGGAATTTGGTGAAGGGCAACAACAGCTTAAGAGACTGGTACCCCCAAACCCCTTTTTAGCAGCATCTGCATTTTTAGATTAGTAACCAATACAGTAAAAAGAAATAAAGCTAATGGAAAATTACTCAAAGTTATAAGTTTGCCTACCGATTAAAGCTTGAAGATAGGACACAGTTAACTCAGAAACGACTTCATGATGTCTATGTTGGACTGAATAAAGATTGATTACCAGGTATCATAAGAAGTTGAAGATCGGGGATTTTTCCAAAAGGCAAAAAGGTCAAACTTGTTAATCTTCTCATGAGTATGCTCAGTTAGATCAATGAAATTATTCTTTTGAAAAACACGTCGGGAATGCCAAGGAGAGTTATGAGTCCATATTAGGGGTGTGGGGATCAACTGAACCATACCAAATTGGCGAGCTACTAAGTTGGGACAATAGATTTCCATCCCATCAATTAAGTCCTAAACCATCAAACAACTCCCCCAAGCACAACAGGCTTGTCTATTAGACCGATTAATGGAAGAAACTCATGATTGATATTCATCATAACTAAACTTCCTATCAAAAGCATGAATTGATGATCTGGCCGAGTTCTTTTAGGGTTTATTATAGTATTGATTGTATTGATAAATGAAGAGAAAGAATCCTCTAGATAGTGAGCCTCGAGCCAAAAATGGGCATAACTCGAGGGAAATGGAGATTAGTACTCAAGAGGTGAAGGGGCCAGAAGATTGAAATAGGCATAAATCCAAATATGGAGAAGCCATAAGGGAGCGTTGACCGAAGAGGAAAAGCATTCCCAAGTTAAAGAATAAAAGCAACAATAAAGGGTAAGCAACACAAAAGGGGCTAAAGCTAACCTTTTCCCCTTAGCCAAAGGTGTATCGATAGGGAGACAACTAAGACAACACATTTTGAGGAATTATAGAGAAGAAACTCACAAATCAACTAAAATTAAAAAGCACATTTTTCTTAGAACCCTACAATGTCATCCATAGTCTCCATTTCTTAGGCCAAGAAGGTAGTATAAGCAAGATTTGAGGTGTCCATAGAACAATTGAACTGATTGCAAGCAGGCTTGACAATGCCTAGATGAAGAATCTCTCAATTTGCAGGGAGATTGAGCAAATGGATCACAATTGCAACAGTGACAGTCATGTATTCTTTGGGTAACTGGAAGCAATTTGTAATGGGGGACTAAAATAGAAAAAAAATGATGCAAGGATTGGATGATTAAAGGGAGTCTTAGAATGAGAAGCTAGGATAGCTTTCGTAATGCCTAACTCAGCCCATCAAATCTTACGAGCACTGTGCATCCTTAAAACTCACATCAGCTAATCTTTATCAACCTTATACCAAGAATTGATGGATATTTGTTTGGACCAATTACTCTAATTGATGGTATCCTGTTGGAATGGAGGCTGACCTATTTCATCATCAAGAAAATAATATGACAGGTGGGGGTGAGCTTGAGCAAGGAAAGCTAAACCAAGTGCGAATTTAGGCGATTGATTAGAGTTAGAAGAAGAAGAGTCGTCATCAACACTAGGAACAGTTATATAGGTGGTCGTGACAAGGTCATCAGTTTTCCTGCTCTCTTCAACTAGGTTATAGGAAATAAAGATCAAAGTTTCTTGCACCACTGATGTAGCAGGATTTGAGGAATGACCTTCCTCTACTGCATCAACGTCTATAGGAGCAATTTGCCTTACTCGAGCCATACAAAGAAATGAAGACCAAGATAACACAAAAGAAAACAAAACAAAGAATAGAGAAGAACGGGAAAATCTGAAATTGGTAAAGTAGTGTTGTGGGCATTGCGGAAAGACCAGGGAGGTCTTCCCACCCCACTTTGGGGAAGAACAGAAGCTCGACTTGTCAACCCCTGGGTTGTGGCTTCTAGAGTCACCACCAACTCGGGTTTTTATAGACGGTTTGACACTTGCCTCCTTCCCTAGGGAAGGGAGGATGAGGGCTTCTGGGGCCTAGGCTAAGCACTCGGGCCTAGGATTGACTCTCTTACTGGATCTGGTTTCCAAAGTCCTAGGTAAGCTGTTTGGTTGTGATTAGGGAAGGTGTTAGGCATCCCAATCATCCACCTTTTTAGGGTGGCTCTTCTGACCTAACCATTTTTTAAATTTCATTAAGTAGGGAATAAAAATAAGGGGTTTTAAGAGATTTTTATGCCAGTACGCCTGATCTTTGAGGCATACGCCTGATCTTTCATAGAGTGAAAGTTCAGGCATATAGTCTTAGTTAAGTCCCACTTGACCTTTAGGGTTAATTCTAGATTCTAGAATTCATGCAGAAGGTATGTTCTAGTAGTTTTATATGTCTCTAGGTTTCTGTGAATTGTCAAACACTTGGGGACAGAAATGGGTGTCACTTTGATTAGGTACGCTTGTAATATAGGTATGCTTGATCTTTCACAGAATGAAAGATTAGGCATACTGCATTAGTTGGGTCTCATTTGGCCTTCATGATATGCCAAGTGATCTAGAGCTTTAAAATGACATATTTTATAGAGTTTGAGGGTCATTTATGAATTAACACAGAGTTGAGGGTCAATGGGGAATTTTCCCTTTTGGTATGCTTAAAAATAGGGATACTATGAAAGATCAAGCGTACTGTACATTTTCCAGAAATCTAGTAGCCTTTTTCTGGATTTTTAGGCTACTTCCTAAGGTCCATTGACCCTAGGATTTTTCAGGAGGGTGGGAGGCTTCTTCAAAGAGATCTTTGAGTAAGCCCAGCTCTTGGAAATTAGCTGGGACCCCCCTTTGGATTTTTCTAAAGGGATGGGTACTGTGCATTCAACACAGTTGTAACGGTGAAGGTAAGATTGTGGGACCCATTTCTCAAGATTTAGAAATGGGGTGGGTCTCAAATTTGACAGGGAGGTCAAGGGGTGAGGCATACATCTTTAGTTCAAATTGTAAGCTCAGATTCATTATCTACACAGAGTTATGATATAAACAAAGTAGATAGCTTCCTAGAGACATTTTTTTGGACAACATGACATATATTCATTAATAAATTACAGTAAAAATAGCAAAACATGATAAATATGTTCACCAAAATTTGATTACATGTCTAAGTCAATCAACTAAACAATGAAAAAAGAATTAGGGCAAAAATCATTTTTTAAGAAGGAATAAAAAATCAAACATGGTGGATGACTCTGTTAGATAGTGTATGAGTACACTATTTTAAAGGATAAAATGTGGTCCATTCTTAGAGTCAAGCACCATCTTTAGAAGTCCAAATTGGACATGTTGGTATGTTTAGGGATCAGTGACGTATAGTCTAAGTCACTAGTCCCCACTTCAGTTTTAAAACAAAGAAAACCATTGCTTTCATATGAAAGCTTTCAAAAAAGTAAAGAGGGGGGGAGACAATTTGTCTCCCCCATGTTTCAGTAATGGGTGCATGGAAGTGGGGTCATCACAACATGGGGGAGTCATGTCCAAACTTTAAAAGAGGGGAGAGGTGGGGGACCTACCTGACTGTGGGGATCTCCTTCTTCCTCCTTTCTTCTTGTTAATGTATGTCAATCCCATGAGCATGTATTGGGCACAAGGGTAGTGCTAGAGTCTTGTAAGTATCCTATGTGAGCTCACAAGTTCAAATCATGAAGCCAAGAAGGACCAAAGACCAAGGAAGAGCA
>JAOXJP010267070.1:0-20489 GCA_025762735.1 Platanus orientalis
TATATATATATATATATATATATATATATATATATATATATATATATATATATATAAAAACCTGATGTAGGGTTGCCAATCTCCCTGATATTGTGCCTACCTTCAAATCTTGTACGTGTCCCAAGCCCTGCCACACCCTTTTTTTCCACATGACAGGTATTCATCCCCTTGCCATGTCATCATCTTCAACCTCCTACTGGTTAGCGGAGGTGAGGGGGCAGAGATGAAGGATAGAACATTTGGGCTGTCCATTGCCACATTCAAGATCATCACCCATACAATGAAGTTCCTTCTCCCCCTTACCATATAGAAATGATCTCCAGATAGTTGTTAGATCAATCACATTAACTGTCCCTGCTTTGCACAGGTAGAGTAAGAATTTCAGACTCAACCACATAGGTCACCCACAGTACTGAAGACGTCCTCCTTTGGTCCTTCCATACATGGTATGGTAACCTCAACACCCACCCACTACTGTTCCCTTACATTTGCAAGTTCAGTGTATTAATCGACAGATCCCCCACACTAAATCTGATACTGGATAAACCAACTTTGCAGAGATCCACCAAAAGCCCGAGTAATACAGATGACCATGTTGGATTTGTATGCAATAAGGTTAATCCTCCTAAAAGTTAAGAATAGCCTGAAGTGTATCCCCAACTTCATGCCAGCTAGATTCATCAATGTCCACCTTGCAAACTAGAGCAGATCTGTAAACACCTTGCTCATGGTTCATGTGTAAAGTCCTCAAAAAAATAAAAAAAAAGTTGTATATACACCTCATAAAAAGATTGCGAATATAGAAATACTTTGGTGTTAAAAAAGTTGAGGACCATGGCTGTATGCATGTGCTAGGTCTGAGATTAACTCATATATCCTGGTGTATACTAATACCTTGCTGCTGAGCCCGGAAGAACAAAATAAGCAAACCCTCTCCACCCTGACCCATTACGACGTTTGGGGGAACAAATACATTTCTGTGCATTGATATCCAAATATTCAATAACTGTGATAAATCGGCCATTATCATTTTTCCTTATTTCCTCAAATAGAGACTGATGTGAATTATGCATTTTTCTTCATAGATGACGATTATCTTTCCAACCAGCTGCTATGGTTATGAACTCTGCTAACCATGCCAAACTATCTTGGTCGATCAGCAGATAACCCCTACCATCTTTGGAATGCCTCTTAATGGTATGGCCAGCACCTTGACAAGATAATATGAAGAACGTTTAAGCATCTCTTTCTTTCTTTTTTTCAAAATAAAATTTCCATAAAAAATGACTAATGAACACAAGGAGCAAATGTTAGTTACAGAGGACGAACCATACTGGAGTTTTGAAGGTGATGGGTAAGATTGGTTTTGGATTTATTATTATTATTATTGTTATTATTATTTTGGGGGGGCGGGGGGTGTTAGAATAATATATCCTTACCCGAACGTTAAAGGTAAGGGAAGGAGGGTGTGGATCACATTTGGGGTCTGGAATGAGGGCCGGAAGGTAGGCCATGGCTGCCGGAGTCCTAAAACAATTTTTCTCCACCACAGCCCATCCCTTATCCTCTCTCCTTTTTCTTTGTGAAAGTAGAAGAAAATTCATTAAAAGCAGTGAGAAGCCCCAAAAAGTACAAGCAAGAAAGCAAAAGAAACAACCATTCCTGAGACCAAAAGACCCCAAATCAACAAGGACAGCACCCAAAACCCAAAGCAAAACGGCTAAAGACCAACAAAACAGCCTCCAAAGCAACCAACCAATTCCAAAAAGAGAGAGAGAGAGAGAGAGAGAGAGAGGGCACCAGAGGCAAATAGGATACCACCACCAAGCTGCTCTCCCTCACACCAAACCCCAACTAAGCTAGGAAAGCCCAAATATCTCCTTCCAGTTGCTCCTAAGCTCCCATTGAAGACTCTCTCATTCCTTTCTAACCAGCAAATTCACCACCCAGACCATTCTATATATATAATTCTCTTTGGTTGTGAGATCTCCAGAATTCCAAGAGATGAAAAGACTGTAGATTTTGAGGCACCACCCAATTTTGACCAAAATCCCTCAACAAATTCCCTTAGACTTCTATAGAGAACGGAAAATGCAACAAGAAGTGTGACACTAATTCCACATCCTTGTAACACAATGGACAAATATTCGAAATCAGCATGCCTCTTCTCTTCGATTATCCATCATTAAGATTTTGTTTAGAACTATCGTCCACATAAAGAATTGGACCTTGGGTGGTGTACTCTTCAACCTAATACTCTTCCATTCTTCCCTACCGGCAGGGTTAAGCATATTGAAACAAGATTTCACTAAGAAGGAACCCTCTTTCTCCAACTTCCAAAATCTTGTCTTCTTCATTTGAGGTAACTCTACCATTCATGTTTGGCAAGCTAATTAGAGGACCAATCTCCCAGTCATTCAGGTTCCTTCTCAAAACTGGGTGCCAAGCCTACCTTTCCCGGCTACTATCAAAGTAATCTACCACAACTGCCTTTATATCCACAGCCCATCTATAGATTTCTGGAAAATCCAACTTCAAATTTGAGTTTTCGAGCCACTTGTCCTCCCATCACCTATTTTCATTTCCACCCCATCCCTAAAGGCCTCTTCAAGACTCATTTATCATAAGGCATACCACCTTGCTTTCCCATCTATTTAAAAGCCCATATTTTGCTGCCACCACTCTTCTCCACAAACTCATTTCTTTCATTCCAAACCTTCACAATTAATTACTTAAAAGAGCCTTATTAGTTTTCCCAATTGGTCTTATCCCACTCCCCCTAGAATCTTATCCTTACATGTTTCTTTCTAAGCCACTCGATGATACTTAAAAGAATTCTGGCCCCCTCTCCCCAAGAACTCCCGTTGCAATCTTTACACCTCCTCTTCCACCCTCTTGGAATAATTAAAAAAGAAAGATAATAGAGAAGGATGCTAGAGAACGATGCCTTTAAAAGGGTAATTATTACCCCTTTCTAAAGGAACGAGGCTTTCCATCCCGCCAAACACTTTTGGATTCTTTCAATCACCCTATTCCAGACCTCCTTACTTCAGTATCTCACTCCCAGGGGTAAGCCTAAAAAGGTTGCATGAAGAGCTCCCACTCTATAGCTAAAGTTCTTCATCAAATATCCTAAATTTGAGATTTCCCCCACACCATATAGAACACTTTTGGAAAAGTTCACTTTCAAACTTGAAACTACCTCAAAACTTCTCAACATGAACTTTTTTTTTCTTTTTGCTAAGAAAAAGATTCATTAAAGGGGCTAAGGCATCCCCGAGAAAACCCATAGAAGGGATCAAGTACAAGAGAGGGATCAAGTACAAGAGTCAACAATCATTTTTCCCTACCCTTTTTTCAAGTCAACAAAAGATATAACCCCTTCCCCACCTTTACAACTAGCAACCAAAAACACCATTTATCCCTAGCTTTCCTAAATACATTGAGAGAGGGTGAAGCATAGTTTTCAAAGCATCTTTGGTTTCTTTCCAACCAAATGGTCCAATAAACAGCCATATGAGATTTCCCATGGGGGATGATCTTGGCAATCTTCAAGAAAGAATAGCATTTTTGAAATCCCTAGGGAAAGCCCAAGGGATCCCAACCTCATTAAGAATCATACACCACACCTCCCTAGTGTAAATACAATGGAGGAAGATGTGGTCTATGGATTCCCCCTCTTGATAGCATAAATGACAAACAATTGGAAGGATCATACCTCGAATTTGGAGATTATCTATGGTGAGAATCCTCCCTTTGCAGGCAGTCCACATAAAGAATTTTACCTTTGGGGGAATTTGGAGCCCCCAGATGTAATGCCAAGGAAACACAGATGAACCTTTTAATAGCAGTCCACATGAAAAAGAGATCCACATGAAACATAGATGGATTCCCCCTCTTGATGGCAGTCCACATGAACCTTTTTTTTTTAAGGATAATGCAAATTTAATTCAGAAAAAGAGAAGAACAAAGGAAGGAAATAGCATTCACTGGGCTGGTGATAGGCAAACAAACAATGAGAGAGAGAGAGAGAGACATTACACATTTCCACTCCATAAAGAATACCAAACTAACTCATCAAAATCCTTAAGAGATAGAAAACCTAATTCAAAAGAAATTGTAGACCCTCACATAAAAATAATCCTGGGTAGAAAACTTAACTTTAATGATTCTTTTGTTCATCTCCTATATGTCCCAGCAAATAGACCCAGGAAGGAAACACCAAATAACTTTAGAAGTACTTTCTAGCCTTCTAGGTAACTAATACATCACCTGGAGATCAAATCTCTGAATGTGTTCAAAAAGGACAAAGATACATTGAGATGAGAAATAAAGAATTCCAAAACTTTCTGCATCATCGAACAATTAATAAATAGGTGGTCCATCAATTCCTTCTCCCCCATACACAACACACACCTAATTACTAAATTTCATCCTCTACTCTTTAAATGAATGAGGGCAATAAATTTTATCTAAATAAGAATTCCAATTGAAAAAATTAACCTTTGAAGGGATCCCCAAAATCCAAGTGCTCTTATAAAAAAAACATGATGAATTGTATTTTCCAATACCATGAAGAATTATTTGGTGGAGAATCTGACCCATTTACATTTCTCCCCGGTAACCTTTCAATATATATATACCCAGGAATCAGTCTATACATATACATATGTATATACATATATACATGTACATATGTATATACATATATACATGTACATATGTATATACATATATACATGTACATATGTATATACATATGTACATGTACATATGTATATGTATATATATATATATGTGTATATATATATATATATACACATTTGATAAGAAAAAGTATTAAATTAATAACTAAAGAAAAAGAGAGGACAAAAAACAAGGGGGGTGAGAGATGCCGCAAAATACACAGGACCAAAAGAGACACAAAAGAGAAGACTAAATCAAACCAACAACAGAGTCCGAATCCCTAATCATGCCACCCCTATGGTCATTGTCGCATTCCAAGATTCTTCTAGCCCAAAACAAAAGAAAGTTCTTAGCCTTCCTATAAACTTGGATGGATGGCTCAACATAGCTATAAAAAAACTCTGTTATTTCTCTCATCTACCAATTCCCAATCATTCAAATGTCTTCTTAGGCTTGGAGTCCACACTCCTTCCCCCATATGGTCAAAATTATCAGCATTGGTTCCTAGCTTATCGATAGCCAAAAGATGTATACTACTAAATTCATCTTTGAGCCTCATCTACTCCTCCAACTCCCAATCATTCAAAGTTCTACTCAGTCTTGGAATTTACACTGCCCCCATATGGTCAGTTATCAGCAATAATCCCTTGTTTATTTACAACCAAAAGATATATACTTCTGAATTCATCTTTGAGAGGGTTATTTTCACACCAAATATCCTCCCAAAATCTGATTTTCTCACCCAGACCTACCATGAATCGGATAACCATCCAAAACTGCTCAATGCAAGAATCAATTTCCAAAGCCCAATGCCATGGGCACCACTGACCCCTTATGATTCTACTCCAAACTGCAACCATATTTTGTAGAACCACTTTCCTACATTAATAATCTCTTCTCTGAATCCCCATAACTATTTCCCTAGTAAGTGTTGATTATGGTTTCTAATCCTCCTAATCCAAAAGCCCCCTTTCCTTTATCGGGAAACACACCGTCTCCCAATCTACAAGGTAATATAACTTTTACATTCTTCCATATTCAAAACGAAATTCCTGAAACATGCATCAATCTTCATCGCAATCCAAGTACGAATTGTAAATAGAGCAAGAAAGTAAATAGAAATGCTAGCCAAAAATCTCTTTATTAATGTCAATTTACTTCCCTTCGATGGAAGGGGAGCTATCCACGAATCAAGCCTTTTAACCATCATCTCCACCACCAGCTCCAATGCCACCTTAGATTTAAACTTTGTGCCTAAGGGGAGGCCTAGATAAGAAAAAGGCCATGATCCAATTTTGCTTCCCAAAATTGTGACCAAAGTTTGGAACTTCCTCACCTGACCCACCTAGAACATCTCACTTCTCAACATGCACATTTTTTTTTTTGGTTAAAAAGAAGAAATTTCATGATCAATCAAGAAGGGGCAAAAAGTCACCACAAACAGGCCAAAGAAAAAGAAATAAAACAGAAAATAACACAAACAGCCCCCCCTCAAAACAGTATGCACCTTATCATTCGTATTTGCCTATGAGAGACTTTACACATAACTAAATTCTCATATGCAAATTGGAGATGGGACACTATAGGCCCCTCCCCCCCATACTAAAGCCCTCAATCATGCTCAGATTTATAGACATTATCATTCTTATTTGTCTGTGAGGACTTGCTAACCAAACTTTCCTAAAATCTAAGACTTCTAAAACTTCTAAAAACTTATGAACACATGGGCTGTGTTGACTAGCACTCTTTGTAGGGCCCATTTGTTGAATATGAAAAACCACTAAAGGATTTACAACATGTAGAGACAATCAGCCCACTACAATCCCAATTTAGACCCTGGCTTTTAGCCTTATTATAAACCAACCATTACAAATAAAAATCCTAATCTACCCTTGGCACAAAGGCCTTATTACAAAAAGTACCCACCCCTTACAAGATCCTAAAGAACCCCACATAACACTCGATTTTAAATCGGGCTCTCTTATGTGGGGGCACATAGTTTAGCATTGTTGTCCACATCAAAAGCTAAATGGAATGCTCAGCTGCCTCATGATGCAACTTAACATGAATAGAGACCATCAAGACAAGGTTTGATAAAAGATCAAAGCAAAATGCAGATGAAAACAGAACTTTCTGCCAATTGTTTTTTTAGCCAATTTTTCTTTAAATAATTGTGTAGTAGGCCAGTCGGCTGTCAAAAACCATCCAGTTTTATAAAAAAATTGACCAGTTCATTCAGCTTTTGATCAATTTTGAAGCACATCCACTCCACAGGATGAACTGATCTAAAAGGATGATCAATTCCCACTTTTTTGGGTCAACTCACCAGACCGATCTTTCTTTCTTTTTTTCCTTTTGTTGTTGAATGGCAATAGAGTAAAGAAATGAGCAAGAAACAAAGATACAAAGCAACTTCACCGGGGAGGTGAAACATGAACAACAAAAGGAAGAGAAGCTACAACAAGAAAGAGACAATAGAAACAAAGACTGACAGAAAATACTAGGTTAGAAAGAAGAAGAAAAATAAAAACGAAGGCTACTCCCTCCAATATGAGAACCAAACTCCTTCCTCAAAGTCTTTCCAGGTGGAAACCCAATTGAGGAGAGTATTATGCACCGATGCAGTCAAACCTTTCAAGTCTAGGAACTTAGCCTCAAAGACCCTCTTATTCCTTTCATTCCACACTGCCCAACAAAAGCCCCTACAAGATACTGCCAGAGCCCTGCAGGGGTCCCCTTTAAAATACATTCATTGTTGTTCAGCGTCGATCTAATTTATAAAACAACCATTGTTTTTTAGCACAGGATGGGGAACTAAAAATACAAGAAAAGAAAAACCATACAAGCTAGTGCATCCACAACACCCAATTCCAAACTAGCTGCAGCCATTGATAGCTAGATAGCATCACTCAAAAGCACTGGAACATCCTATACACTCTATCTTGGGTATGGTTAGGCAGGGCTCTACCTAAGAATTACTTCAAACTAGAGTTCGTAAAACTCAGATTCGACCAGAGTCAACTGAGTCAGGTCATATGAGCATCGCCGAGTCCTGGCAGATCGATCTTGCAAGTAGGGTTTCATCTTCAACAGATCAACCTTCTCAAGGTTCCAACTTCCATGTTCTAGCATAAGAAAACAACCAAGAACCACCAGTTGCAAGCAGAGACAGCTCACTGTCGATGGCTAACCACAAACAATTGCCAATTGACTGCTGAACGCCATTCTATCTGGACTGTCTCCAAATTTATGGACTTACAGGTATGAGCAACTTGAATCCTGGATTTCCCAACCATGCTCCATACACATCCATTAACTACCACTACCAACAATTCTACTTCAATCCCCAATCTCTCACAACTGATATTTTAACAACTAACTATTCTAAAGAAGGAAAATATTCCACAAAAGAAAACCCTAATTTTCCATACAACCCATTCAGTAGGGTTTCCTAAATTTCTTGTCATGTGCTTCAATTGCCGTCACTATAATAATGCAGAAAAACAGGAAATTTGAGGGATACTACAAGTACCCATCAAAGAAAACTCTCTTATTACTACAAAGCAATAACAAAGAACCAAATAAAGGCTGCAAATATGAACAAATAAAAAATAATAATAAACAGAAGAAGAAAAAAAATAGAAACCTGGGTCGGGCCCTTTTGGAGCAGTAGCACAAACTTCTTGATTGGGACATCCTTCGCACTCATCAGATTTTCCTGCTGATTCTGATTGAGGACCTGGGCAATCTGCAATAAAACAAAGAAATTACAAAACCATGAGAAACAAAGCCCACCATTATCTTCTAATTTTCTTCTTTTCGAGGCAGAACACAACAAAAGAAAAGAGAAACACAGACAAAAGGCATACGTTCGTTTGCGTTTTCAGGGATTTCATGGTAACCATTCTCCATGGCTTCTTCTTCTTCTTCTTCTTCTTCTTCTTCTTCTCGCGCAAATCCCAGAAAGCTTTGAAAGTATACAAGCAGGGCAGGTTCGTTAGCCCTCTATATGGAGTTCTGGTCTTTGACGACAAAAAGGTAAGCCCTACTTTTCGTATTCAATCCGGCGAGTAAAATTAGATATTACAAGGGGGTATTTTAGTCAACTAAAATATGGAGTCGGTGGAGGAAGAGATGATGAAAGAAGCCTCAATGGGTAACTGGCCATGGTTGTCATATGTGCTCCAAGCTCTCACGACTTCCCCAAAACTTCCAAACGTTCTCTGTTCATCTTTCTCTATCAAAATCGAACTTCCAAATGTTCTCTGTTCATCTTTCTCAATCAAAATCGTTCAGAACGTTGAAGTGCATTGTAGCATCACCACCACCAGCTGCTCAAGGGCTGGTTCAGGTGCAAATGAACACTCTCTTTGTCTGTTCATGTTTCTGACAATTTGTGTTTCATTGTTCTACTTTTGTGATTAGAGTTGCATGCGTAAATTAGCTCTCAATGTTTTTCTTTCTTCTGGGTTTTAGGGTTCTACTTTGACTCTTATTGAGCATGTTTTGCAGTTTATATCCGTACTTCAACTACCCACTTCCAAAAAGAAAAGAAAAAAAAAAGGAATGCAATTTGCTATGAATTTACCATCTCTTGAGTCTTGCCCTTTATACAGAATTGTTTAGACAGTTAAGGAACCATGTTTACTTGGTCTAGTTAGATGGGCTTCTTTTTTCTTTTCGTCATTTTTCTTGATTAGAGACAGTTTGCTTTTGGAAGATTAAGGACGGGAATGTGTATATGCACCGAGTCTGGAAGGATGAGAATTTAGTTTTGTATGTGATTTATTAGCCATAAATTAGGAATCACCAATGATGATTAAACTAGTTTGAGATTTGGGGTTAGGCTTTTGAATACAAAATTTTTAATCATATCTTTGCCAACAATGAATTGCTGTTCTGTTTTCTCACAGTAATTTTTCTTTTGGCCTCAATTGTCTGTACATTGTCTCCTCCTTCATCTACAGACCTATTTTATGGGGCTTTGATTATGTGAGAACGAATCTCGTGAGAACCGTGAAAATGGCACCAGAGGGGCTGACGCATCAGTACCAAAAAATGATTTGCATTTTTTGGGGGGCACTTATTACCTTTTGGCGCTGATGTGTCCGTACCCTGATGCCGTTTTCACAGTTCTCACAAGATTCGTTCTCACCTAATTTTTAGTGTATTTTTGTATTGTTTTTAGATTTCTATGTATTGTTCTATGTGTGTGTGGGTGTGTGTGTGTGACTAAGCTGTTGAAAATCATCTTGATTAGGAGAGAATTAGTACCATTTTCTTGGACATGAGTCCAGTGAGCTCCGCAGAAAAATTGGAAAAAGCATATGGCTACTGATTTTTTTGAGACTCTGCTAATAGGGTCTTTGGAAAGCCTTTCAGCTGTTGCATCACATCTTTATGCTCTAGTCTATTCACTAGTGCGATGATATCATCTCATTTGTACATTTTAGGTCTCTGTCTGAAGTCTTAATTATTTATCCTTGATTATTTGATTTTCCTTCCATCTTTCTTATTTACAATTGGTGGGAGCAAGTTTTTTCACCAATTTTTATTTTAGCAAATTTTACTGACAATGTTGGCATTTGGAGTGATCAACCAATCAAGTGTTGATTTGCTTCAATTACCTGTTAATGTCCTCTAGAATTTGAATCTACAAGTACAGATTTGTTGGATTTTTTTTTTTGGGTTGGGGCGGGGGGATTGTTAATGAAAAAAAGCAAAGAAGATGGAGCTTGACATGCGGGTGAATTACATTCCTTTGTGTTATATCCAACAATATGAGAGAGCCATGGGAGAACCCATCCTGGCAAATGCAAACTTCAATTACAGTATTGCAAAATTTGTGTGGAAGTCACAGTCCTGTTAGCATCCCTATAGTTAAAAGAGAAGGAAATGTTTCCAAACAATCTTTTAAGCAAGTCCACTTCATGAGGAATGGCTGGTTCTTCCCATGGCCACTTTATATTGACAATTTATGCAGTATATTGCACTTCATAAGATTGGAAACTGGAGTGGCAACTTTGGTAGAAGAATCTTGTTGTTTAGCTTGGGATGGAGGAATCAGCAGATCGCCCTATATGACTGTGAGAAGCCTCCTCTGAACTAAAATTTGGTCTTAACAATGGCCACCTTCTTGTACTTAGTTGCCTTTAATACATTGAATATATGTAAGTTTCTGCGTAAGCATGTACTCATATAAAAAATTGTGCTGCACATTCCTAAATACAGGGAACTCTATTCTTGATGTTTTGGAGGACAAGTAGCACAGATGCTGTTGGGTTTTAGAAACTCTATTCAATTAATCCTACTTATGAGATATCCGAAGTAAATAATTAACCTAATCCAATGATGCTAACCATCTGATCTCTTGCAATATTTTTGATAGAAGAAAATACATAGAAGAGGCGCAATGCTTTGCAAAAGCAAAGTGGATCATATGGTTAAGTTAAACAATTAACCCTCATGATGCGGAAAGCATAATGAGACTTATGTGTGTACCCCCAAACAAGAGGGCCAAATTTAAATCTGAGTGTTATGTAGGTTTAATTCGAGTTTTGTAAATGGTGGGATAATTCAACTGTAATAAGGCCAATAGTGTCTTGGGTAGTTTAGTTTTTTTGGTTTTTTTATTTTATTCTGACTTGTAATCTCATCACTTACTTTTAGTCTAAGTTTTCTAAGGTCAAAACTTGTCTTCTTGGATTCATTTTGGTGTCATTAGAAAGGTTATTCAATGATCTTTTCAATGAGACCAAGATTTCACAAATCCAATGTGATTTGCAAAAGTTATGAACAAAATACTAATAAGATATCAATAAGTGACGAAAATAGAGTTATGAAGTCTTATAGTCAACATGTGAGTCCTACAGAGGACTTGTTGATAGCTCCTAGTAGATGGTGGTTTTTGGTAATCTTAGTTTTCGAAAGTCAAGGTTTTAGTAAGTTTTGGTCTTAGGAAAGTGTGGTTTTTAGTAATTTTTCTTTTAGCAAATGCAAGTTTGAGACTTTCTATTTTAGGTTCTTGCTAATATGTTGGTGTTTGTGAACCTATATATAGGGTTGCCCATTTTGTATTGAGAGACATTGATTGATTGAATTAAATTTTGTTTGTTGAAGTTTGGTTTCTTGGTCGTGGGCCTCTATCCTTCATCTCTTTGGGTAGTAGCCATTAGGCTCCCCTCTTCTTTCTATCTTCTTCCATTTTTCTTTTCCTTCTTCATCTTTGTTTATTCTTTTTCTTATACCTCCATTATCATCTTGTTGCTCCCATCAAGACATCACCAACATTAAGCAAGCAAGTTTCTAGATTCTGCAAATCAAAGAATACCTACTGGTTTTATGTTTTCTCCCTCAAGAAACACTGCTAACTGTTAAATCAAATTTTTTATATACTTCTATTTGTCAGAATAAGTTGAAATTTGGTATGGAGATCACTTGTATACCTATCTAATTACCTATAAAATTTAATCATTTTCTAACGCCTTAGTAGAGGTATTTTGGTAATTCATGAGTCTACCCTGAAATTACAAAATTTCCCTTATGGCTTGTTTCTTCCATTCTTACCCCTTTTTGCTCCTCTAATCCTTCTAGACTTTTTTTCTTACTGATTCCTTAGTTTGGTTTAATTTGGGGTTACTTTCCTTAAGCCTTACTTGCACAAACAGTCCTAAGCTTCTGCAATCCTTTGACCCATCACCCTACATCCAATTTGGGTAACCAAGCATTGTGCTGCATCACTTAACATTTGATCTCTTGCAATATTTTGGATATGGCCTCCAAACAAACAAAGAAAGGAGAAAGAGAGAGAGCAACAACAACAAAAGAATAGGAACAATGCTTTGGAAAAGCCAAGTGGATCATATAGATATACTGAGGTAGAAGCCTATGGATTTTATAGAATTTAAGATTGAGGAATGGTGGTAGGTTGAAGAAATAAGTAGAAGTTCAATAGAACTACTTAAAAAGAAGATAGAAGATCAAGATCAATGCAAAATCTTGGACTCATTGGAAAGATAACTGAATAGACCTTTCAAATTAACACCAGAATCAAGCCAAATGGATCATTTGAAAGATAACTGAATAACCTTTCAAATGAACACCAAAATAAAGCCAAATGGATAAGTTTTGGCGCTCTAAAATAAGGCCCAAGAAAAGTGCTTGGAATAAACTTTCCTTAAAATTTAATAAAACTTATTCTACTTAAAAATAAATAAAATCCCTTAAATGGACTAATAGAAAACTTACCTAGATTAACCCAAAACTAGCAAAAGTATATAAAAAAAAAAATTGAACCTAAAATACAGAAAACAGCCATGTCACTGAAATCTGAATATTTCGTGGGCCGTTTGAATTTGTCCTTCTTGTGAGGTGGAACATACAAAGGGCCCTTAGAATAGCTAGACATGACTGCATTATAAACATTAGAATTCATTTCTTGTCTTTACATAAATATCCACGAACTATCACTGCTTCGCTAAAGGGATGACATTTCCAAAGAAGTAAGAATAGAATTTTACATCTTTGTAGCATATTGTCTTGGCACACTTTTTGTCATATTCTGCCAATTAGCATAAACTTCCCTGCATGGTCAAGCTAAAACATTGAAAGCTTAAAGCAAGGAGGATTGCTAAAGACTATAAGGACAGTATAAAATTTTTAGAAGGGAAAATTGCTTATATGTTTTCCTTTTATTCCTTCATGTAACTTTGCCAGGTGGGCCTCTTTTGTTGTATGCAGAATTCTCTTTCTACAATTCCTCTTTCCTGACTCTGTGACTAATTACCAAGTAGTGGGTGACTTTGGTAGGATCCTCAAACCAAAGACAACTGCCATCAACACCCTGATTCTCTCAGCAATGGCCCATGCTCATGTCACCCAATTCCGCATCCTCCATGACAAAGCAACAACAGCACTGCTGCTGAGAAAAAAGTGTTGCACTGCTTTTGCCCAATCATGCTCCACTATGACCTCAATGGAGGCATCTTCCTTTGCCACACTCATGCTTCATGCCCCAACCCCAGTGGTTATGGCCGTCAGCCATAATCCCTTCAATGCTCCACAGCGCTCAAAGGAGTGGTTCGCACTCCGCAGGGACAAGCTGACTGCAAGTACCTTCAGCACTGCCCTGGGCCTTTGGAAAGGCAACCGCCGTTCCGAGCTCTGGCATGAAAAGGTATTCACACCGGATGCTGGATCCATTGCTGCTGCTGCAAGGGCTGCCATGGAGTGGGGCATGCTCAATGAATCTTCTGCAATAGAGCAGTACAAAAGCATCACAGGTTGTGATGTTAGTTCCCTAGGGTTTGCAGTCCATGCGGAGGAGCGATTTGGGTGGCTTGGTGCCTCTCCAGATGGGCTTCTTGGGTGCTGTCCTGGGGGTGGGATACTGGAGGTGAAGTGCCCATATAACAAGGGGAAGCCTGAGCTTGGTCTGCCGTGGTCAACTATACCTTTCTATTATATGCCTCAGGTGCAGGGTCAGATGGAGATCATGGACAGAGAATGGGTTGATTTTTATTGTTGGACTCCCAATGGAAGCACAATGTTCCGTGTGTGTCGAGAGCGTGAGTATTGGAAGCTGATTCATGGGATTTTGCAGGAGTTTTGGTGGGAAAACGTTGTCCCTGCCAGAGAAGCTTTGCTGCTTGGGAGGGAGGATGAGGATGTGAAGGCCTACAACCCAGCACCTACACACAAGCAGACAGGATTGGTTATTGTCAAGAGCATGAAGTTGGCTACTGAAGCAAAGTTGGTGTGCAGGGAGTCTGCAGGTGACATAGAGTTTTACAGGTAATGGCCATTCACTGGAAGGATGACTAATCCATTCCTCATTTAACCATTGGTATCATGTATTTGTTGATTGGCCTAAGGGGTCTCATTACATTGTATATGTAGTACTTTCTTGCTTTTGATTTTAAAGAATAAGATGTTTTATCGTACCATCCTCTTTCTCAATCTTATTGAGATTAGGGATTCTTGTTCGGCATATCAACTGTCCACATTTCAATTATCTATTGCTGTTTCTTCTCCTAAATTCATATTCAATTAAAAAAAGTCTGAAATTTATAACCATAATATTCACCACATTCTTTTGGATACAGTCAGAGTGAGGATGGCAAGTTCTTGTGTTGTATCAACCATTGGCTTATTGCAGGTATCTACTTGACTTGTTGATAAGGGCTTGTATTGTTTTGATTTAAAACCTTTTTTCTGTTAGCAGTTTTTTAGTTATTGATCTCCTTCCACAACAACCTTGTTGTACTTAATTTTTTTTTTTCTGGTAATACTTCAGATTTCATTAAGCAAATAATAAGTTTGCATGAATTTGGCATCTTCCTCTAGGTTGACAGATTCCCAATCTCATGACTGGGGTTATCAATCCCAAACTTGGCAATTGTATGTACTACTTTGTTTCTTTCCCTTCTTACATGCTTTAAATTTAAACACGAAAATTTAGAAAATAGTTCTTTGCAGTCTGCTATGCAGATTTTTATTTCTAATGGGCACTCTTCCAAGGCTCCTTCCATAGATTTTATAACTTCCATCGAGTCACCTTCCAATATGAGTCTATCAATTTCTAGTGCTTGTGCCGTCCTTATAACAAATGGAGCTGCTTCACTTTCAATCCTTAGTGAGGAGCATAAGCCTTTTCTTTTAGTTCTGGCTATCATTAATTCACCATCCATGCCGCATGTTATATAATATTTCAAATCAGCACACTGATATAAATTGATCAGTTTTCTTTCTCCAAAATTTTCTTTAAACTGCTACCTCACGGTTGTGCTGAAAAATATCAATGAATTGATACTCAGAGGAATCTTGAGAACTTTTCCGCAAAAGTCACTTAATCACTTAATCTAGATGCAAGTAAAATAAAATTTTGATTCCTACAACATTGGTATCCAACATCATGACACTGGATGTAAGAGACTCAAATTCCCACTCCTTGAGCAAGGACAATGGACAATCCTCTTCATCAGGCTTTGTTGCAAAAAAGGACCCTATTCACAATAAATGGATAACTAAATAAAGAATACAAACTATAGAGAGTAAGGAAAAAATTATAAAAAAAAAAAAAAACTTATTAAGGAAGATGATACCCCTATGCACGTTGATTTTTATTTCTCTTCCCAAAGGGCATTCCCTGTTCATTGAAAATATGGTGCACCCAAATCATAGTTTTTAAAATTGTTTGACAATTTTAACAGAAATTACATTTAACTCTAGAAATCTAGTAGTCTAAATAGAATCTATATAGAACTCCATTTAACATAATCACCCTATAAAATACAAGGCAACATAAATTATATACATTGTAAAAGTTGAGGGATAGTGTACAAAAACTAAATACACTGCACAAAAAAATGAAATAGAACTTGTGTTTTTATACTTAAATTCAAGAAGAAGAAAAATTACATAATCAGAAAAATGTTAAGACGGTTGATTGTAAGAAATGTTGAGACACACTTAGACAAGCTAGATATCTTTTGAATTTGAGGAGTAGCGGCAATTCTTGGCTGAACCAGCCAATACTCATTTCCCTGACTTTGGGTTAGCTAATCCCAATGCGCTTTAAACTCTTGTCCAAACAAACTTAATAGTGTCAAATGACTTCAAAGGGCTGTCTATCAATGACCTTATTCGGGATTGGTATTCTTGTGTCTTTCACATGAGTTAGAGTTGGGCTAGTCTTGCCCTCTGGCTTTTTTCTTTTTTTTTAGCTTCTCTGTTTTTGTATTGTCAACCCTCTCAATCGTTTTCTTTTTTCTTCTCTTTTTAATAAAATCAGTTATTCATAAAAATAAAATAAAAAACAAACTTATGGACCAGTTTAAATTCAGGTCAGGCTTCTGTTGGGTATCTTCATTCCAGTCAGGATTTAACTGGAACTGAAGAAAACTGGACCTAATGAAGATGCTAGCTTGCTAAGTTGGTAAAGTCTATGGGTGTTGTACCGCAGACCCGAGTTTAAAACTCGTCCTCACCTATTAATAAATTAACCACTAACATTTTACCTATTAAAAAACAAAAACAAAAAACTGGACCTAACCAATTACCACCCACGTCCAAAGTAGGCTAATGTTTCCGGGTGTGATTTTGATAGGTACCGTCGAAGGAGTTTCCCCTCATTTGACACTTTTGACTGGTTTTGTACAAGGGCAACCAACCTATTGGATGAGTAGTAGACCGTTCATTAGACAAGAACAAGAAGACCAGGTCAAAAGAAGTTTAAAAAATATGGGGCAAAGCTAGCCTCTCCAACTTATTTATTCCTTCACTCTAATAAAAGAGAGAAGGGATCAATTTAAGAATAACAATATCCTATTTTAGACAAAATTCAGTTAAGTTGCTTGAGACGCCAGATCAAAACCTACAAATCAAACTCTAAAAGTTCCATCCATGACACGAATTCCCAGCCCACAGGTTCTTAAACAAGAAATGTATAGGAGAGAGAGATAGAGAGTCAAAGAGAGATGGATCATAACACCTCCGGTGGGCTGTCTTGGGCTGATCAATGGGATTACAGCACTCCTGACCCTCCACCGCAGCCGGCCACCGGAGAGGACGGTAAGAAGGGGAAAGATGGGTCCACAAGGAACAAGTCTGGGACGAGGAAAATGAGCCTCAGATGGATCAAAGAGCTTTGCAAGAAGCCTCATAAATAGTTCAGACTGGACTACTTTTTGGAGGGTTTTTGTACATTATTCTCTCTTCACTTTAAACGTAAAAATATGTAGCCCTCATTTAATTTCATTTTATGCCAGTATTTCTCTCTCCCTCTCCCATTTGGGCCATAACAATGAACTATCAACAGAAATTTCAAGAGTACCATTGTTTCCACGTCCAATATTCCCTCTATTATTGCTAACCGTTAGGATTGACGATAGCATAATAACCATCCTTGGTTTTTTTTTTTAATTTAAATTATGTGTTTATGAATAAAGAGGTACTTAAATTAGATGGTTTAGGTTATATAAGGAGCTTTTATGATGCAATTATCCACAAAGCACAAAGAGAAGCCTAGGAATATTCATTTCTTTTGAAGCTATTTGGTGTGATTTTCACCGATATTGAGAGCTCTTGTTTGATATTGGTGGTTACTCTTCTTTTCTTCTATTTCTTGGAGAGAAAAAAAACTTGAGAAACAATGATATGTGTCATTGGTAAATTAGGTGTTCTTCACAATGATTGTTGGGAACTTGGGAAAGTGTCTAGAATTGAACCCAAGATTTAACCTGGAAAACGATCTGGAGAAAAAGCCGATAGAACCTGTTTATGACCCAACCAGGATTCAATCTGACCCGTGGAGAATAGGAGTTTTTTTTTTTTTTTTTGGGGGGGGGGTTATATTTAGGGTTTCTTAGGTTTATTGAGTTTAATGCCAACATGCTGTTTAGTGTAATCTCTGTTTTATTCATAGTGAAATCTCTCTAACCATTTTTGCCTATCAATCTAGGCTTCAAGCCCAACCACATAAATCATTTTTGTTCTTTGTATGATTGTTGTTTTTCGCTATTTTATTTCTTCTAGTTTGTTGCTTACAACTAGGTTTTCAAACAACAATGATTATGGTTTGAGAGATGTTGACTTAAGTTTCTAAAGTTCAGGAACAAAAGAAAGAGGATAATTATAGCTGAGTTTGCTCCTCGAGAAATAACCTTATATCTCTGCATAGATGAGATTTTTCACGTAAGTAGTGAAATTTCTGCTAGGTGGATTGTCCCTAGATGTATCTTGGTTAACTGTGTTTATCGTTTGCTACAGTGATTTATTTGTGGCTTGTTTTCCTTTTATTTGTGTTATAATTTATTGCAAACACTTATAAAAATTCTACGGGAATACTTGGTAGACTTCATTGTACCACAGTGGCGGAGACACATAAGGGCAAGGGAGGGGGGGGCAACTTGCCCCCTTCAAATTTGCAAAAAGAAAAAAGAAAAAAAGGTATTGCTAGTGATGGAGTTATGTAGGGGCAAGGGGGGGCAATTGCCTCCCTCAAAATTTTCTTTTTTTTAAAAGGTATTGCTACAGTAGTTTTTCCTTTTTTTTTTTAATATACCTTCATTTTACATATGTCATACTCTTAATAATAATTATTATTTTTTCATTTATATTTTTAAAATTTTCTTTTATTTTGTTCGAGACTATTCTTCTTAGCGTCTCCTCTACTATCGATTAACTTTCCCTTCAAAGTCTCCTCTACTTTGTTTCCTCTCTCACTCCCCTAAGAGGGACTATCTTCATTGCCTATTAAATCATCTTCACTGGTGATTGATATTTTTTCACCCAACTTTCGGCAATAGATATTTATTTTACCATTATTTTCTTTAATCTCCTTCTTTTGTTTCCCTTTTCTATTAGGGTTTTCTTTTTCTTTTTTCATTCCAAAGGTTTGACAACTCTATAGTGTTATTTTAAAATATAAAAAAATTCCTCGAAGAAAACTAAATTACTAATGCTAAACATTATGGTCTATTCTCTACAAAGAACTTTAAAGTCCAGTTCTATATTTGGATTCAGCCAGTTGTTTTCTCTTTCTCAAAAGAAAGGCAAAGCATCCACTAGATGTCATACCAACAAAATGGCAATGATTGGATTTGATTTGATCTTGAGGGATTAATTTAGTAAGATTTTGAATATTTGGCATCAATTTCTTTCTCTCCTCTATTGCTTTCTTCTTCCATTATGAGATTTAATTATTTGTTTATAGACTTTAGGTTTATATATCCTAGATTGTTCTACTAATGTAAGGCTTCTTCCATTGATCTGCAGACGTGAAATCCTTTGGTTTTGCAATTGTTTTATTTTTTTCTTATTCTTTTCGTATTTATAGGTTTTGTTTTTACTAATTTCTATACATCTTTACTTAGAAAAAATGATCAAGTCCACAAGAATAAAGAAGCAATTGATGCATTTTTTGTCAAACATGGATTGAATATAAATAAATAAATAAAAAATTGCGTAGTTAAGGTTATGATGGTGTTAGTAACATGCATAGTGAATTTAATGGCCTCAAAACACTCATTATGAAATAAAATACAAATGCATTCTACATTCGTTGTTTTGCACATCAGCTTTAATTAACACTGGTTGTTGTTATAATAAATCACTACCAAATCAACTCATTTTTTAGTGTTATTTTAAATGTAGTAAATGTCATTCGAGTGTCCTACAAACAAATGGATATTTCTTGAGATAAACAAGATGCTAATTTTTTTTTAAGAAGTTAATAATGCTAAACTTTTAATTGGGAGAGGCTTAAATCAAGGAACTAGTATTAATCATCCTGGGACACACATTGGAGCTTACGCTATGGTACATTGTTAAACCTAATTATTCCGTTTTTTTTATGATTGAAGTACTTGATATTATCGGACAAGATGACTCGACCTTTGAATAAAAAGCCAAAGAAAATTTCTATTAGATTCATTGCAATCATTTGAATTTGTATTCAACATGCATTTAATGAGAATTATATTGAGGATTACTAAATGAACTATTGAAGGCATTGTAGCAAAAGCAACAATATATTGCAAATACCATGACTTTAATCAAGATTTTCAAGGAAAGACAAAGAAATGAGAGAAAATTGGTGGGATTCCTTATTGACTAAAGTTTCTTTATTTTGTAACAAAAATAAGATTATTGTTTTTTGTATGGATGATAATCATGTAATCAAAAGACGCTCACAATGCAAAGTTGAAGATACAACAAATTTACATTGCTATCGTATTGAATTATTATATATTATGATTGATATGCAACGTCCAGAGTTTAACAATTGTTTCAATGAAGTGAAT